>VDFB02321089.1:0-47126 GCA_007258455.2 Sequoia sempervirens
CGTAATCTCCTCATAAGATCTATTGAGAATAGACATTTGACTTTCTCTGTTAATTAATTAATATTCAACATAATGTAGTGAGTTTTAAATAATTAATTAATAAATACAATTAAATGTACTTTACGAAATATAACTTTCCCAAACGCGTATTTTAACTTAAGTAATTCCAATAAATGCAGCGCCCACAGATAGATGGTGTTTGTGAATGGGGTTTTTTAATCTTGTAAGTGGGTTGTGCGTCAATACTTACGTTGATAACGAATGTATGGTTGGGCTTTAACAAAGAAGAAAGAATGAAGCGTGTCGCCCTGTCCAAATGCCTTTTGCGTTAGACGTCATCAATATGTCAATATGCCATTCTCCTTATAATCCTGCATTTATCACTTGCGAAAGTGTCTTGATTTTCTCCTTCCCATTGGGACAGTCAGTAAAGTTGTTTTTTAATCTTTCTTGTTTCTCATCATATTCTTGTGGATACTGCAAATCATTATTGCATATGTATGTAAGAATTTTGGTTAATATACATTTCAATTCCAAATTTGATGTTCACTCAATGTTTCTTTAGAGAAAGTAAATGTAATCACATCTTGTTGTATAATTGTTATGTCAAAGAGGTGCACAGGGTAAACTAGAGAAAATTTTGGATAGGTGATTTAACCAATGATGTTGTGTAATAAAGGTCTCAGTGGAGAAGTGATAGCTTTAAATCAATTACTCATCCACTTACAAGGATCCAAACACGAGTAAAGCAAAAGCTATGAATCAGGAAGATAATCAAGCTCCATTTTCAATAGGCTCATATTATGTTTGCAATAGGGAGAGAGGGGGAGAGAGGGGGATCCAAACAGGATTGAAGCAAATATAAAGAGGGGGAGAGATAAAAAGATAAAAGATAAGGATAGAAAGTGATATATAGAGAGAGGGAGAGATATAGGGGTAGAGAGAGGTGGAGACATAGTGATATAGAGATAGAGGAATAATGGAAGAAGAAATATGGAGAGATCAAAATAGAAGCAAAGAGATATAGATATAGAGGTATATGAAGAGGGAGAGGGAGAGAGAGATGGATGGATGGAGAGAGGGAAGCATATCTAGAGATGGAGAGGGAGAGAGGAAGATAGAGATAGAGATGAAGATAGAGTCAAAGAGGAAGAGGGAGACAAATGAATAGAGAGATGAAGAGAGGTAGATGGAGAGAGAGGGAGAGATAAAGATGAATATATATATATATATAGAGAGAGAGAGAGAGATAAGGTAATATAGAGAGAAGTGAAGAGGGAGATAGAGACATGGAGGAAACAATAGGGAGAGTACATGTGTGTGTGTGTGAGAGAGAGAGAGAGATGGAGATAGAGAGGGAGAGAGGGAGATATATAAATAGGTAGACAGGGGGGAAGGGAGAGAGACAAATAGATAGAGGATAGAGGTGAAGTAGAGATATAGAAAGATGGAGCAATCGAGAGAGAGGGAGAGAGAGGAGAGAGATAGGGATAGAAAAAGGGAGAGAGAGAGAGATGGATATAGTGAGAAAGATAGAGGGGGAACATAGATATGTAGGGAGAGGTAAGGAGATAGAGATAGGGAGAGAGATAGAGAGGAAGATAGAGATATAGATGGAGATGGAGATGGAAATGGAGTAGATATTTCACATCTTTCGTATACACATTTCCAAGTGAAAGTGGCTACCAAGGGGCACCATAATATGATCCAACAAAGGTATCAATGGAGAAGTGATAACTTCAAATAAACTATGCATCCACTTACAATGATCCAACACATGACTAAAACAAAACCTCTCAATTAGGAAGATAATCAAACTCCATTATTAATAAGCTCATGTTATGTTTGCAATAGGGAGAGAGGTGGAGAGAGGAAGAGATAGTGATAGAAAGAGGGAGAGATAAAGGGGGAAGAGTGAGAGAGATAGGAGTAAGGAGGTAGAGATAGAGATGGAGAGGAATATTTATTTGTTAAAAGAACAATAGTCTCTAGAGCCCATCGTGCATTAAGTAGCTGAAATAGATTTATGAGCATATGAATTTAATACACGATGAAGTGGCACTCAATGATCTTCAAAAGGCCAACAAATCCCATTTGTATGTAATCATTTTTTCTATATTTTTCATAAAGAGACCCTTTGAAAAAGCATCTCAACTCCACTTTTATATTGTTAGGACTTGGAGTTATTTTATCAAATGGGCATGGTTTCTCTTTCTTCTTTTGCTTTCCCTTTCTTAATTATTATTTTTTTAAATTAATTCACAATATATTTAAAACTATAAGTTTGGAATATTCAAAGGTTTTCTTTTGAGATCTAAAAACTTCAAAATGTAGGTTGCAATCTTCTTTACATGTTTCTTGTGACTATCAATTGACAAAACTTTTAGATTTGACCTGACACATATGAAAAGAGGGGAAAAGGTTGTGTTGTATAGGGAATTTCCTAATTAAAACCCACTTTTATGTTTCCACCTCCACGTATAGAAAATAATGGTGATCAAAAGGGAATACCCTAGGTCAAGTAGAGGCCAAAACAATAATAATTGACTGAAATGATAAATGGTAATTGACAATATTACTTTTGTTATGAAATCCTTGATGAAGTGATGCCACCACACAAGTTGCCACAAATTTTCATTGATGGATGTCTTCATTCCTTGATAGACCTACACGAGGTTAGTTCACAAAACACAATAGATTATTGTAGATAATATGTAGAGGACAAATCAATACATCTTCATAATTTGATCAAAATAGCTCATTTTTCATTCTTTGCAATGAAAGTAAAACTATGATTTATACAAAATGGTAGATTTTTAACCTTGTTTATTTAAAAGTAATTATATATATATATATATTTAAAAGGTACAACACACCCATATTATTATGGGTAAATGATTTTGACCGGAGCTATGGACCGGGTACAAGAAACCACAAGAAACTACCAAACTTGTGAGTGTAAGACCCAGTGAAGGCACAAGGCCTTGAGCACTTTGACCCATCAAGGGTTTGAACCTCGGTGGTCATCACTACAACCAAGTGACTTGACCATTGAACCACGCCCTTATCGGAAAAAGTAATTATAACTTAGAAAGTATGTAGATCTCAAAAAAAAATCTTTTTTAAGTAGGAATTTTATTTCTTGACCCTATGCATGCTCTTGTATGGGATTTCATGGATTTTCTTTTATGTCAAATATATGCATTAGCAATAGAAATAAAAAAATTAGCAATGTTAAACATCAATCTAAATAGAAAGTAGATATAATTATCATATTATATTTATTAATAATTTAAAAATATATAATTACACTAATTTCAAATAGAGAAAATTCTTAAAAATTGAACAATTCAAATAATACTATAAAATAAATAATTTCAAATAACTTTTAATGAAATTAAGCTATGATTTATACAATAAGCTATATGCTTATACTTTGTTTTAGTAGAAAAAATATAACTTACAAAAGAATAGAAGAGCATTTAGAGATTTGATTTCTAAAAAAATAGTTTTCTAAAGTAGTGATCAATATTAGTTTTTTTCTATATTGCTAATTAATTGGAAAATGGTTAGATCTTTCTCAATCATTTTACATCATTCTAACATGTTCTCAACCATTGATATAATAAAAAATAGCTAATTGGGTTTATATAGAGAATTTCTTTTATATAATTAATAAATTACTTTGTGTGATGGTGATGGTGATGGTAACAAATTACTAATAATCTTACACAAATTAATTATTCAAAATAGAAATAACAAATGAAAAACATATATATAAAAGATATTTGAACATAAATACTTATACATTTTCTTATGTAATTCTAATAGTTTATAAATTATAAGTTGATAATTTATTAACAAATTTTTAATTATTCAACCATCTATCTATTAATCGAATGCCTATAAAAAATTATCATTGTGGAAGAGACTATCATTAATAGTTGAGGTATAAAACCTTCTAAAATAATTATTTCTAACCTTGAAAGTATTGTTTGAATATATAATTTCTAAATTTTATTATAGAACATAGTAACAAGCTAATAGTAAATTTGTATGCCAAGACACTAGTAAGGATTCGCAATAGCAAATATGTGTAAAACCAACTAACAATGTGCAACTTTGAAAAGATTGGGCTCTTCAAAAAATGAGTTTACATACCAATAAATTATGCATTCCCAAGAACATTTCATAATAATTGTAGAATGATAGTTCTTTAATCCATCATTCCACAATTTGAAAAAACTAACCAAAAATTCAACGAAATAACCTTTACAAAAAAATAAAATAAAAAATAGAAAAAATGTGCATAAAAAGATATGTTCACCATTTTTGTCCTACTCAATTTTTTCTAATACATATGTGCTTACTCAATTGTGTTTGTATATGTATGTATGTGTGCCCTCTTACTCAAATGTGTTTGTACATGTATATGTATGTGCTTACTCAAATATGTTTGTATGTGTGTGTATTTGCATATATAGATACATATATAAATACATATATACATCTATATACATATACATACACATATACATATATAATAAAAATATAAGAAATACACAACTTGTAGTACTCAGTCTTAATATATTTATACCAACTAATTTTTAAAACTACTTTTAACACAAAGAAAAAAATTAGGTCATTCATCAAATTCATTGTTATGTTTTAATAATAAAACTAGGAAGACTTTTGTGTGTGCTCATTATTTTAGAAACTGGATTCATAATACTATAATTATTATTCTTATCATATCTTAAATTTTAAGTGCATGAATCTCAAATTATTCATCAGACCTTAGATTTAATAACTAATTTGAATATAGAAAAGTGACTACTTTTGAGGTTCTTTTTGTTCCCTGTTTTCATGAGCTTACCTAAAGATAAGATTGTTTTCCAAAATTCATTTTAAGATATGACACATATTTACTAATAATTACTCTAACATAAATATATCAAAATAAAACCAAATGAGAAAAGAAAACATACAAAGTATGTCTTTTAACCATCACTATACATAACTCCAGATTTCAATGGTATACTACAAAAATATCAAAAGTTTATATAATTTAAATAAGGTTTTATATAATTGGTAATGTTTAGCAACCAAAATGAACCTAAGAGATGATAAAAAGTGGGGCCTTATCATCATAAAATGTAAAAAAACATGTAACTTTACTGATTGTGATTTTTTTTAGTAAAATTAAAATTATTATTAATAAGTAAAATTTCTATAGGTCGTGATTATAAATGGAATAAAGACAAAGAAAACAAGAAACATTAACAAAGTATATACAAAATTAATGATGTTCATCTATATCATAATTAAATATCACATCAAGAAGATTAACTACATAAACTCGAAAAATAAATAAACATAAACTACATTAAGAGTCGTACATTCCATTAACCTATATCAATCTAAAATTGAAAAACATAAGCATCACTTTCAAAATGTTCAAATTTAAAAAATATAATTATGTTGACTATTTCCTTATACAAGTATACCAACCATATATTTTAATATTGAGAAGATTATTAGAATTATTCATGATTTGAGGATGCAAATTCCATCATTTATCTATGATATTCCACATAAACTATATTAAGTATCTTACATTTAATTAATTTGTATCAATTTAAAATTAAAAACATAAATATCACTATCAAAAAATCTAAATTAAAAAACTATTAGTATGTATACTATTTCTTCACAATTATACCAATTCTACATTTTAATATTGAGAAGATTATTAAAATCATTCATAATTTGATTGAGGATGTAAATTCCATCATTTATCTATGATATTCCACATAAACTACATTAAGAATCCTACATTTATTTAATTTTTATCAGTTTAAAATTAAAAACATAACCATCATTTTTAAAAAATCGAAATAAAAAACTATAATTATATTGACTATTTCCTTACACAATTATACCAACCATACATTTTAATATTGATAAGAAATTAGTAAAAATATCCATGATTTAAAGATGCAAATTTCAACATATATCTATGGTATTCCACATAAACTACATTAAGCATCACTTTCAAAAAGTTCAAATTAAAAAAATATAATTATATTGACTATTTCCTTATACAAGTATACCAATCATACATTTTAATACTAAGAATATTATTAGAATTATACATGATTTGAGGATGCAAATTTCATCCTTATCTATTATATTCCACATAAACTACATTAAGAATTTTACATTTAATTAATTTGTATCAATTTAAAATTAAAAACATAAACATCACTATCAAAGAATCTAACTTTAAAAAAATACTATAATTATGTTGACTATTTCCTTACACAATTATACCAACCCTACATTTTAATATTGAGAAGATTATAAGAATTATTCATTATTTGATTGAGGATGTAAATTCCATCATTTATCTATGATATTTCACATAAACTACATTAAGAATCCTACATTTATTTATTTTTTATCATTTTAAAACTAAAAACATAATCATTTTCAAAAAATCTAAATAAAAAACTATAATTATATTGACTATTTCCTTACACAATTATACCAACCATACATTTTAATATTGAGAAGATTATTAAAATTATTCATGATGTGAAGATGCAAATTTCATCATTTATCTATAATTATTCACATAAACTACATTAAGAATCTTACATTTAATTAATTTGTGTAGATTCACAAATTAAAAGCAAAGTCTAAATTAAAAATTATAATTATATTGTTGTTCCTTACACAATTTGTAACCTTATATTTTAATATTAAAGATATTATTAGAATTCTTCATGATTTGATTGAGGATATAAATTTCATCATTTATCTGATATTCCACATAAACTACATTAAGAATCCTACACTTATTTAATTTTTATCAATTTAAAATTAAAAACACAAATATCATTTTCAAAAAATCTAAATTAAAAAATTAGAATTATGTTGACTATTTCCTTACACTATTATACCAACCCTACATTTAAGAAAATTATTAAAATTATTCATGATTTGAGGATATAATTCCATCGTTTATCTATGATATTCCATAAACCATATTAAAGAATCCTACATTTATTTAATTTTTATCAGTTTAAATTAAAAACATAACCATCATTTTCAAAAAATCTAAATTAAAATATTAAAATTATGTTGACTATTTTCTTACACAATTATACCAACCCTACATTTTAATATTGAAAAGATTATTAAAATTATTCATGATTTAAAAACACAAAATCAATCATTTTGCCTATGATATTCCCATAGTCATGAGCATTCATGCTTTAAAAAATAAAAAATAAAAAATAAAAAATAAATCCATCAAAGCTAAAGAATAGGTCGAAGATCATTAAAAGAATAATCCTAATTATTTTTCCCAAATAGATCCCACAATTACTAACCAAAATTACTCAACTTTTAAGATGGGATAGGATTATCAAGGTTTACCTTTTATTCTTCGGCATGGAAGAGAGAGCAACCTATTCACATCAATGTAGTGGGGGCGGGGGACAACTAGGGAGAAGAGCCAGTAGCTACCACCCATTGAATAACCGCCACCTCCAGGTTCACTCCACCCCCCAAAAAAAATTTAACTTTGATCCACTAAAAAACTTTATGTTATTGAATAACTAATTACAAAAACACCAATAGCCGCTCATTAAGTGCTAAAGTGACTGATTTAAGTGGGATTTAAGTGCTAAAACAGCTCTAATTGATTGAAATTAGAGCGAGCGGCTACTGGGACAACCCTCTAAAAGGTGACTTTTTTACCTCCGCGCGCATATCCAATGCTCCCGCATTCAATCGAATTGCCCAGAAGCTGAAACCTTAGTTATAAGCACTTAACTCATGTGCGAAAAAAACCCATAAATTTTTTTTCCGATTCGACATACGGTTTGAATTCTACGGTTGCGCGAAGTTAGCCCTGGCGGCTACTGGGTCTTCTCCCTAGTCTAACATATGCACTCATCGAAGTGAGCGATTTCGCAACAAAATGCCAAGTAAAGACAGGAAACATCGGCCTTGACATCATCATAAAAGGAAAACCAACATTTTACATAGAAAACTTCCGAAACACGTAATTTTTACTGAATCTGATTCAATTGAATGGCGCGTTCATTGTTTCCGACCACCTTCTCAGCCGGTCTGGTCCAACGTGGGTTTCTTGGATTCTGAGTAGGTTGAGCGCGTAAGTGACAGGTCGGCTGCGCGACTGTTTGAACTTTGACCTTCGCACTTACACGGCTACTTCATTTCTCCAATCCGTGACAGTTCGCGTTACTTTCCTTCTTCAATTCAACAGCCGGTGCAAGGTCGGTTCTGCCTCGCCGTGTAAGTTGGACAGGAATCTGGTCATTCTTTTAACAGAAATATTATATAATAATGAAGCGCGTTACTACTAGGACCCTTCAAATGTTCCTTGAGCTATACGTCATCAGATATACGTGCCAGAGTCCCACACGCCAGTTTCTTCATAGTTATCCCCTATATACGTACCTTCACTAGCAAATTTGTTCATTACGCGCACAGATCTAAAAGACCAGTACTACCTCATCCCCATAAAACACAGATCTGATAGACCAGTACTTTCTCATCCCCATAAAACGAAAACTTAAGATGATTACTTCTGTAACATTAGCTCACAGCCAAAAGCAAAGCGAAAGCATGGCCGTCTCATTTGGGATCTTCAAGCCTGACAACGGCTGCGACATCGACGACCTACTTGTCCACATGACCGCTGTGGCAGCTTCGTTAGAAAACACCCGCAACATTAACGTCGCAATTCTAAGGAGTCTGGATTATTCGTGGGTATGCAGCTCTCTTATCTATACTTAAACGATCGTCATTAGAGATGCTTTCTTTTAATGGCCTAAAAAAGAATTCTTTTCGTTTTTCTGCAGGCGGCTGTTTTCGCGGTAGTAAAAGAGGGATTGCAAAGCGCTGACAGAACAGACTTAAATCCGCCAGAGGTAGGATAACTGATGAAACTAATTATATTATCAAAAGGAGTCAATGATCATTGGATGTGGGACTAATGCTTTAATGGTTTGATGCAGCCAGCAGCGTTTATAGAGGGATTAAAGTGCGAGGTGAAAATAGTGAACTCGGGTAACTTCCGCCTGAATTCCCAGCAGACGAGCAAAGGCAAACTCTTTGCGCAGCTTTCGTTGGGCGATATCGTGAGCCTTCGCAGGATACAGTGCAGTTCCAAGAGACAGGACATGCTCTCTTACGCCTGTGTTGCCATTCTCAGAGCGTATTTTAGTCGGCTGAAAGGCGTATATTCGTATTCCTTCTATGACTCGCTGGATGGGAAGCGAATTATCGGTTTGGCTGTGTGGGATAGCATTGAGTCTGCGTTGGCCATGGTGAAGTATCCAGATAACAACCCTGCGCTGCCGTTCTGGAAAGGAGCAGGGGCGAAACAGCTCAAGTACCACGTAACCCAGGTGGTCTACGCGACTGACACGTGTTCCACCCAGGATTGCAGTCCTGGGTTTAGGATATAATTTTTTTCCAGGGAGTCGTACACAAGGACTTGTCATTACGACGATATCCCTGTACGAGGTGTATTAGGAAACTTCAGGAAAGGAATCTCTTGCGTAGGACACACGCAAATTGCATCCAAGACGAAGAATGGAACCTTCGAGTTCCTAGATTTTGTGACGTTTACATACATGTAAATATTGTAAATAACATTGAATGACATGATTCTTTATTCTTTATTTATTAAAAAAATATTATATTCAACCGAAATATTTTAATTAGGTTGAATGATATAATTTATGTTTTGAATTATAAGTTTTTGCAAATTTATGTGCATATTTTTATCAATTTATTCTGATGGTCAAACAATTGATAATAATTTTATATTTTATTTATATCAAAAAGTAGGTATTTCTTCTATTTTAGAAATTAAAATTATTTTTTAATAAAGATAATATTTTGCATTCAAATTTCTATGTGTTTCACATTGTCCAAGTTTCTCTTCTTATGTTCATTTTGTCTGATTCCTCTAATGTCCCAAAAACTCAACATTTTGCCTTAACTCCTTTCTTCTATCAATCTTTTAGAGTTCCCCTTCTTTGGCCGCCTTTTACTTCATCCTTATGACCTTTGAAACCTTGCCCTCTTGCTTTGATTCATGTCAGCATCGAGGTATCACTGTTACCCTTACTTGGGTGCCCAACACACCTTTTCCCTTGATCCTTGATCCCTTTGACACCCCAATCCTCAATTCCTATTCTAACATGTCTCTCCACCACCACCCCTCTATGTTCCTCCCCATTGAGTCTCGAATTCACAAAGGAACATTAGACTTTGGAATCAAGCTCCATGATGCCATGTCCTCCTGGTATTATTGGCATGCTCTCCACCCTATCTTAAGTTTGTAGAACTCCTTGGAATCACAAGACCACCAATCCCCATTCTCTTTTCATCTTCCCTAGGTGTTAGACCTCTAAGTGAACCTTGAACCTTGGCACCAAAATATTTAGTTTTTTTCCAAATGCCCACACCTTTTTCCTTCTTTGCCTTGACTCCCATTTCCTAGATTTCTCTCACTCCCCTTTTCTCTTCCTTGTTGAACTTTAGGCTCATAGGTAAACCCTAAAACCTGGCACCATGTTCTCAATGCCAAGTTTATCCTACTCCTTAGACACTCTTAGCTCCTTTTCCCTAATCCCTTTCAAGACCTCCCTTCCTCTCCTTTCTTCCACCCCCTTTCAATCACGCTCGATCTCACATGAACCCAACACCTTCTCCCTTAGATCTTATTTCAAGTTTTGCTATTCACATCCACACTCCCTTGTTCCTTAGTTCCATGATCCCTAGTCCCTCTTAGCACATGATCACTACTTTATTTCAATTCTTAGTACCCATTCCCTCTTCACTCCTAGTCCCAACCACCTCTTCGAAAACATTATTTGGTGGCTTATTCCTTATCATTCCCCTTGGTCATATATCCCTTTCGACTCCTAACCCCTACAAGAACTCTTACCTTTGTAGGTTTCAAAGTTCATGGTCCCTTCTGAGACATAAGCACCAAATCCCCCTTCACCTGATCCTTGATGTTGAGTTCCTCTTGACACTTGGTTTATCCTTCCTTAGTTTGTTCTCCCCTCAAAGCCTAAACCTCTAGGAGAACCTTGCACCTATATATTTGGTTCTTGATCCTTACTTTTCCCATGTCATAAGACCACTTTTCTCATTTTTCTAATTTCCACATTTCCCTCGTCTTCCTAACCCTTACATTTCATTTTCTTCCTTTCTTTACATCCCCTAGATTCATGATGTCACCTAATCCTAAGGGCATTTAATTGGCTAAGTATGGTTTTAAAGATTTTAGAGGCTTAGGAACCTCTTGAATATTTGACTAGGTCTAAAATATCTTAAGGGCTCTAACATGGGGCATGACTAAAATAAGTAATGTGTCAGGTTTTTGAGGTTCAAGAACCTCTTGAACCTCTGACAAGGTCTAATGTAACTTCTTTAAAACGATAATGAGTTCATGAAAATTGAAATTAGCAATCAATAGTGTCGGTGAGTTTGTAGGTTCATGAACTTGTCAAATAACTTATAGGTTCAAAAGTAAAAAATGTGTGCTAATAAGTAAGGGAGAGCCATCATGCTCATTGACGAAGTCAACATAGTTCATACACTCATGAAAGAACTGAAAAACAAATGTAATTCAAGCTTAGTGGACATTGATGATTCTAGAGTGGTTTTGAACCCCCACTAAAGTGTTGATGGAGTTTGAAAGAAGTTCAAAATTTGTTAAAACCCTTGACAAGGTTCATGGAGTGATTAAAATACCAATGTAAATAGTGAAAATGAAGTGCAACCAATTTTAGACAATTGAAAAGGTGCCAAGGGATATTTAAGTCTTCCTACCTTGAGGAGAAATGGCATGTGATCAACTAGGATTGTTCATGTAGATTTTGTGTGTGTTTTTCCATGCTTAATTCTTGAGATTCAATCACAAGAAAATATGTAGGCCCCAAGGAACATCTTCTCATGCCATACATGTACTTCTAGGTGCATTTTCAATCATGGATGAAGAAAAATGACCCCTAAGAGCACTGGACTCCTCTATAACATACTAATCAAAGGACTATCAAATTTATTTGTAGATTCTCACACCCTTCTCTAAGATATTATGGAAATGATGAATGCTCATTTTAGAGTGATGGAAAATTTGGAAAAATAGCTATAAAGCATTTATATAACCAAAATTGGAAAATTAGGTAAAACGACTTCTAATTTGAAAGATGTCAACATGCAAATATTTGATAGTCATTGCATTCCATGACTCACCTTATGAGGGTCAAGAGGAACCATAAAATTAGAATTTATGTACCTTGTTCAAACCCTCAAGATCTACAACCCAACAAAGGTCCACATCGTTTGAGCACAACAACCCAACAAAGGCATATGTCTTAAAAGTACATTAGCCCAATAAAGGTATATGACTTGCAAGTTCAATGAAACAATAAGGGTTTGCACCCTAATGACCACCACAACAATGTTATTACTTGACCATTGCACTATATATATATATATATATAATGAAAAATAACACTCTAGACTATAACTATGTGAAAGAATAAAAGATATGTTAGGAAACATCTTATACATTAATCATAATTCTTCAAACCTACTATTACAAAATTTATTAAAGACAAGTATAACACTATCCTGCCACCCAATTTTAAGAAGCAACTCTTTGTCCACCTCAAGAGCATGGTTTCCAAGAGGAATTTTATAAAGGACAAGGCTTCCTACAATTTGTCTAAGAGGTTGAAAAAGCTTGTAAAGCCTAAGGTAGCAAAGAAAGTTGCAACCTTGCCCAAGTCAATTGCAACCAAGCCCAAGGTTACTACTAAAGGTTATAGCCAAACACAAGTCTTTTGTAGCCAAGACCAAGACTTCCAAACTGACTGCTAAGAAGGCACTTGTCGTCGCTAAGCTAGAGAGAGAAATTCTAGCATAACCTTTAATCAATCATCTGATTTTTGAGATTTGGTCATTCTTTTAAGAGAAAGCTTTTATAATATAGCTTAAATAATGAAGCGCATTACTACACGAACCCTTCTAGTGCTCCTTGTTCTATAGATCATCAAATATACGTGCCAGTGTCCCATACGACATTTTGTTCATACTTAGCCCTTATATACGCGTCTTCACTTACAAATTTGTTTTTCACGTGCACATGTAGAAAAGAAAAGGGGTAGAAAACAAAAAAAAAACATGATATAATATCTTATATTGATCATTACAATTATATTTTCAGAACTGTTGCTCATTCATAAATAAACATTTCATACTACAGACTCACAAATTATATTCATTTGATTCTACAATGAACACAAAACATCATTTCATTCATTACGCGCACATGTAGAAAACAAAAGGGGTAGAAAATAGAAAACAAACATGATATAATATTTTATATTGATCACCAAAAAGGCATTACAATAATTTTTTGAGTTGCTACTCATTCAAAGACATACATCTATCAGACTCTTCAACTCTTGCTTCGGCTCTTTCATGAACACAAACTTACTAATACCATCACAGACTTCTAAATTCCTTACAACTTTAACTCCTTACAAATATTACAAAGACTTCATACCCTTACAGCTCTGAGAGCTGGACTCCAGTTGGGAGTAAATACAAAATAACCAAATACAACAATATATAGAGAGCATTCAATAATGGTGAAAGCTTGCTCAACAAGCAATGTAATAAAATACAACTTTAGTAACTTGTCTTACATGACAAGTAAAACACCATTCAAAACCTTATCAAGATTTGTTTTTAATGTTGGTCTTTAATGCTAAGAGGTAGATAGTTGAGTAGAGGATACAGTGCTGTCAGGTACAACTGGAAAACTGGATAAGTAGTTGGGATTACAATCTCCAACACTCCCCCTTAATCACAACTATGAATTCTACTTTCGTCCTTGGTCTCTTTCAAAGATGCTTCGGCATCAATAATCTTCAATCTTCAACTTTTAGGAATCAAACCTAGGAAATCCCATGATGCTGCTAGGATGCTCTACCCATGAGCTCTGGCTCTTTCTGGTAACCAGTGCATTGTAGGTTTAGGTGTGATGTACTTGTTTTATCTGCACCTCCCATAGAGTCACTTTGTTGGTGATCAGGGATCCTAGCATTAATTGGCTCTATTGGCCTTATTCACAAACCTTGCAAAAAAGTGGTTTTTAGATGACCATGAACTATCATACTAGTGGTTTTAGATTACCGCGAACTCATTGACAAGTGGTTTCAGATTACCATGAACTCACAAATTGGTGGTTTTTAGATGACCATAAACTTCCACATGAAGGAATGGGCAGAAAGGAGATAAACAAAAACACGGACTTGAAATATTATATTGATCATTACAATGATATTTTTAGAACTGCTGCTCATTCATAAACAAACATTTCATACTATAGACTCACAAATTATATTCATTTGATTCTAAAGCGAATACAAAACATCATTTCATTCACTTCATTACATCTTTGACTCCTTACAGACATTACAAAAACTTCGTACCCTTACAGCTCTGAGAGATGGACTCCAGTTGGGAGTAAATACAAAACACCCAAATACAATATATAGAGAGCATTCAACAATGGTGAAAGCTTGCTCAACAAGTAATGAAATAAAATACAACTTTAGTAACTTGGCTTACATGACAAGTAAAACACCATTCAAAACCTTATCAAGATTTTTCTTTAATGTTGGTCTTTAATGCTAAGAGGTAGACAGCTGAGTAGAGGATACAGTGCTATCAGGCACAACTGGAAAATTGGATAAGTAGCTGGGATTACAATCTCCAGCACTCCCCCTTAATCACAACTACGAATTCTGCTTTCTTCCTTGGTCTCTTTCAAAGATGCTTCGACATCAATAATCTTCAATCTTCAACTTCTAGGAATCAAACCTAGGAAATCCCATGATGTTGCTGGGATGCTCTACCCATGAGCTCAGGCCCTTTCTGGTAACTAGTCCATTGTAGGTTCAGGTGTGATGTACTTGTTTTATCTACACCTCCCATAGAGTCACTCTGCTGGTGCTCGGGGATCCTAGCATTAATTTGCTCTATTGGCCTTATTCACAAACCTTGAAAACAAGTGGTTTCTAGATGACCATGAACTATCATACTGGTGGTTTTAGATTACCACGAACTCATTGACAAGTGGTTTCAGATTACCACGAACTCACAAACTGGTGGTTTTTAGATGACCACAAACTCACATGATGGGGGAAACTAATGCAAATTGGTATCCTCTTCTGATTTTTTTCGATCTCCTTTATCAACACCTCTCCTTACTTGTTCAACGGACTTTAAATATGCTCTCAATCTGACTCTCTCTCAACTTAGACACTTACATAACTTCCTTTATACAAACAACATGTTATGACATCCTCTACTCAGGGTTTTTTGAGACTATGACCTCCTTTTGTCACTTCTATTTTCTATAGGTGACTTCTCTTTCCTCAACGACTCTCTTTTTGCATGGCTTCCTCAAAAAAGGTGTCCACTCTCCTTATGCTGCAATCTATTTCACTTGGCATAAGTACTACAATCATTTACTCCCAATAAACATGATCAACCTGGTTGCATATTTTTCACTCCTTTTAGTGATGTCTTCAGACTTTGTCAATTGATGACTATTGACAGATCAGCAGATCTCTACACACCTTTCTTTCTTTTGGCAGCAACATAACCTCTCAATATGGCATCGCCCTCCACAACAATCACATTTATTTTTTCAATCTCCACCTTTGCAATCTCTAGCCCAATGTTCATCATTCCCACAGTTAAACACCTTCTAGAAACAATAGGCATTCTATGGGAGATCTTCAGTGGCTTCATTCTCAACAAATCTTAGTTGTCTTCTACAACTATAGCTACAACTTCAAATTCTTCTAACATGGCTCTCTAATGAGAGCACTCGATCCTCTTTACACAATGATTTCTCTTTGACAGACTTTCTTAGCTTGAGCACTTTCAACAGCCTTCAGTGACTTTTAATCTTAACAACATATGACACATGTTTTGGAATGGCCTCTTTTCAACAACCACCCATAACACTTGATTCTACAATTTTCCAAACCTAGATAAACTTCTTGGACCGTAGGTATAGGGTAATCCCACAATAGTGGTTTATAATTTTTGGCCAAATTAGACACTGAAATTATTATTTTTAACTAAATCTTCACATTCAGGCACCTATAGCGGCTAAACCATGAGGAATTTGAAGATGATACAAACTAGAGTCTCGTCACATTTTGTCTGTAGATTCTAAAAATATTTTTTTCAAAATTTTTGGAATCAAATTGCACTTTTTTTTCCATCTCCCACAAAAATTGGTTTTTTTCAAAAAACAACATTTTTAAAAAGTGATGCACACCATATAACGCATAACATTTTTTCCATGAAGGATAAAATTCTAATTCTTTCGAATTTAGATTTGTAACTTCGATATCTAGTGCTTTCACTTGGTTAGATGGTTTTTTATTGAATGTTTTTTCTTTAATCAAGTTTCAAAGTCAAACCAATTAGAATTCAGATATAGCACGACTGTATAAAGCGTAACTTTTTTTGTATATATCGAAATTCAATTTTTTTCTTTTTGTTGGATCAAGGACTTTAATATCTGGTGCATTCATATTTTTGAAATTTTTGTTTTGATAATCTACTATTTTTCCACATGTGCATAATAGAGACCTTCATTTTCGGTGAAGAACCTATGTTTAATAAAACTAAAAAAAAAATACATAATAAAATCAAAACATATAAAAATTATATTCGTTGGATAGCTCGTTCCGATGGACTATGTGATTCCAAAAAGGTTTCTGAAGACTTCTCCATTTGCATCCTCAACCCGAGCTCCGAAGCGTAAAAAATAAGACTTTTTTAGTGTCTCAGGACGAGGATGAGGAGCAAGGGGGTTCAAATGAACCCATAGGGGTTCAAGTGAACCCCTAGAGGTTTGCTTGAATGAGGGTTCAACCGAACCATAGTTCGAGCGAACCTCTTCAAGGGGGTTTGCTCGAACCCCCTTTACTATGCATTTGTTTTATTTTTTGGCGGCCAAAATTTAAAGGGATTCGCTCGAACACTGGTTCAGTGAACCCCTAATGCGTTCAGTCGAGCTAGTAGGTTCGTACGAACCCCCAAAATCATTTTTTTTTTGCTTTGGGGTCATTTCTTGTGAGTTTTCCTTCCTCACTTGAATTGTAAACCACTATTGTGGCTTCACCCCATAACTACAGTGCTTGACTATTCATTCTTAACATACTACCATTACATACTCTTGCTCCACCAGCTTCAACAACTACTCTTTACAGCTTGGCCAACAACTTTATTGACATAGCTCCTTCCTTTTGTCCTCTACCACTTTTCCTTGGCAACGAGAACCTCTACTCCCAATGAACCCGACCGACATTGCTCTGATACCACATGTAGAAAATAAAAGGGGTAGAAAACAAAAAACAAACATGATATAATATCTTATATTGATCATTACAATGATATTTTTAGAATTACTGCTCATTCATAATCAAACATTTCATACTATAGACTCACAAATTATATTCATTTGATTCTACAGCGAATACAAAACATCATTTCATTCACTTCATTACATCTTTGACTCCTTACAGACATTACAACGACTTCATACCCATACCCTTACAGCTCTGAGAGTTGGACTCCAGTTGGGAGTAAATACAAAATACCCAAATACAACAATATATAAAGAGCATTCAACAACGGTGAAAGCTTGTTCAGCAAGCAATGTAATAAACTGGCAAATTGGATAAGTAGTTGGGATTACAATCTCCAACAACACAGAGCTAAAAGACCAGTACTTTCTCCTCCCCATTACACACCCAAAAAACAAAATTAAGATTACTTCTGTAACGTTTGCTCACAGCCAAAACAAAGCATCTCATTTGAGATCTTCAAGCCTGACGATGGCTGCGACATCGACGACCTACTTGTCCACATGACTGCTATGGCAGCTTCTTGAGAAAACACCTGCAACATTAACGTCACAATTCTAAGGAGTCTCGATTGTTCATGGGTATGCAACTCTCTTTATCTATACTTAAACGATCGTCATTAGAGATGCTTTATTTTAATGGCCTAAAAAACAAATACTTTTCATTTTTCTGCAGGCGGCTGTTCTTGCGGTTGTTAAAAGAGGGATTGCAAAGCGCTGTCAGAACAGCCTTAAATCTGCCTGAGGTACGTTAGATGATGAAAATAGCATTTGATATTACCAAAATGAGTCAATGATCATTGAATCTGGGATTAATTTTTTAATGGGTTGATGCAACCAACAACGTTTATAGAGGGATTAAAGTGCGAGGTGAAAATAGTGAACTCTGGCTACTTCCGCCTAAATTCCCAGCAGACGAGCAAAAGCAAACTTTTTGCGCAGCTGTCGTTGGGCGACATCGTGAGCATTCGCAGAATACAGCGCACGTCCAAGAGACAGGACATGCTCTCTTACTCCTGCGTTGCAATTCTCAAAGCGTATTTTAGTCGGCTGAAAGGCGTATATTCGTAATCCTTCTATGACTCGCTGGACGGAAAGCGGATTATCGGTTTGGTTGTGTAAGATAGCATTCAGTCTGCGTTGGCCATGGTGAAGTATCCAGATAACAATCCTCATGTGCTGTCGTTCTGGAAAAGGGCTGGGGCGAAACAGCTCAAGTACCACGTATGCCAGTTTGTCTATACGACTGACGCGTGTCCCACCCAAAATTGCAGTCCTGGGTTTAGGATAGAATGTTTTTCCAGGAATTCGTACACAAGGACTTTCCAATACTAGAATATCACAATTTGACACATTGTGAAAAATAGGTTGAATGATATAATTTTGATAAGTAGGAGGTATTTTCTACGACGTGTCCAATTGTGATATTGTTATCACAATTCAATCGTGTAGTTTTACTAGTCAAACTTGTTGAACATTGTGATATTGTTATTAGGATTCAACCCTGTAGTTTTTACCATGGTTCAATGAGTTTGACTTGTAAAACTACTCAGTTGAATTCTAATAGCAATATCACAATTTGACACGTTATAGAAAATACCTCCTACTTATCAATTTATGAGCTAAAGGGACTCTATAACGAATGGTTCACAAGGCACAACACTTGTTGAAGGTTTTGCAAATGGGGTTGCAAGCTAAGTGGGTTTAACCTTGAGGAAAACTCTATGGTTAAGCATGCTTGAGCTAGAGTAGTACTGGGATGGGCAACCTCCTGGGAAGGCCCAACACTTCACCTCTATGAGCATCACCTAGATGCAATGAGTGCTAAGTGGACCATTCATTATCATGAGAGATGGGTTCTTGTGAACAACTACTCATGAAACATGGGTCAATGAGTTTGACTCGTAAAACTACACGATTGAATCTCGATTTTGTTTTTGGTTTGAAGTTATATATATATATATATATATATATATATATATATATATATATATATACTTTTTTGATGGACAAACAATTGATAATAATTTTATATTTTATTTATATAAAAAGTAGGCTTCTATTTGGCAACACATATTTCACACCATTTGGTTAGTAGTTCTAGAACCATGTGGTGTCATTTTTTCAAGGCCTTCCCATTATCTCTTAGGTTATCTCATTTGGGAGTTTCTAACCCTCAATGTTCCTTTTATGGACAACAGGAGTCTCTCAAACACATTTTTTAGTTTTATTCCAAATCTCAAAATGTTTAGACCTAGATACATGAATTTTTCAAGCCATTCAAACAAGAACCTTTTTCATGTCATATGTTTCTTTTAGGGGATTGGTCATGCATCCCCCACAAATTCACTCAGATTTGGCATGCTTCTATTGTGGAGATTTTGTTGAACATCTAGAAAACTATATATTCTACTATTTTTCTAGGTTTTCTGTGGATCATCGTGTTTTGGTTTATGTTAAAGCTATAATTTGTTCTAATATTTTACTATAGATTCAATGCAAGCCAATAAAGTTGCACTTGATGTGACTCACTTGAAGGTGCTTCTTAATCACCAAAAAAATGCCCCTTTTGCTGTTGTTAGAGTTCCTCCATCTCCCTATTCCTCTTGGGCCATTCCCATCCTTGTGGGTGTTGTCATAGATGTAGTCTCTCTACTTAAGGAAATTGAGAGAACCAGTCATAGGCTTCTCCCCTAATGTGAGAAGGGATTGTGGTTAACAAGATTGGTCACGACTTATACTTTGACATTCCACCTCTTTATCACTTGCTGGAGATGCTACTAGCTAGTTTTCTATTAATGTAAATGAAAACAAAATAATAATAATAAAAAATATATAGATAGATGGGACCTTGTGTAGACACTCTAGATCTCACTAATGTATGAGAGGAAGGAAGGTTGCTTGGATTTAAGTTGGGATTGTTTCGATTCCGAATTAGTGTGCAACTTGGTAAATATTAATCTCATTGTCCATCATTATTCCCTACACCTAATTTGACCTATAAACTTCCAAGGAACACGTACTTCTAGTCGGTGATTCATATGAGTGGAGCGCCCACCTTTCCCAACTAAGAAGCTGATCTTTTACAATATGGGTTAGGTACCTGTATTGTGCGCGGATTGAGCGCGTAAAGTGGCTGCCCGATCGTTGACATTCCCACTTTCCCCCTTATTTCCTTGCTTACACGTCTACAATTCTCCCGTTTTTCTCCTTACTTTCCTAATGTCGCCTCTCGATCGTCGTGTTAAGTTGAACCTCAATCTCTGGTCGACTTTTCGAAAGACACCTCCTCAAAGAGAATAAATAACAAGCGTGTTGCGCTCGTGTTGAAACGTGGACCCTCCAAATGCTGTGCTAAGCGTCAGCAATGTACTTGCCAGCGTACTACACGCCATTTTGTTCAGGGTTGCGCCCTTATATCCCTGCCTTTCACTTGCAAATGTGTTTATCAGACGCACAGATCTGAAGACCAAAACCAGAAGGAAAGCATGAGTGTGTCATTTGGGATATTCAAGCCCGACAACGGCTGCGACGTCGATGATGTACTTGTCCACATGACCGCTGTGGCAGCTTCTCTACAAAACACCCGCAACATTAATGTCGCAATCTTCAGATGCCTCGACTGTTCATGGGTATGCAGCTCTCTTATCTCTACTCAAACGATCGTCATTTGTGATTCTTTGTTTTAATGACCTGAAAAAGTTTTCTCTTTTATTTTTCTGCAGGCTGCTGTTTTTGCAGTAGGAAAGGAGAGATCGCAAAGCGCCGATAGAACAGCCTTAAATCTGCCTGAGGTAGGTTAGCTGCTGAAAATAGTGATATTACCAAAAGGAGTCAATGATTATTGAATCTGGGATTAATTTCAGAATGGGTTGATGCAGCCAGCAGCTTTTATCGAGGGAATAGAGTGCGAGGTGAAAATAGTGGACTCGGGCTACTTCAGCCTGAATTCTCAGCAGACAAGCAAAGGCGAACTCTTCGCGCAACTGTTGTTGGGCGATATCGTGAGCGTTCGCAGAATCCAGTGCGGATCGAAGAGACAAGACATGCTCTCTTATTCCTGCCTTGCCATTCTCAAAGCCTATTTTAACCGGCTGAAAGGCGTATATTCGTATTCCTTCTATGACTCGCTAGACGGGAAGCGGATAATCGGTTTGGGTGTGTGGAATAACATTCAGTCAGCATTGTGTCTGGTGAAGCATCCAGATACCAACCCTGCGCTGCCGTACTGGAAAGAAGCTGGGGCAAAACAGCTCAAGTACCACGTATGCCAGGTTGTCTATGCGACACAAACCGTTACAAACAAAGATTGCACAACTGGCTTTAGGATATAAAAAAATTTCCACCCATTTACAGGATATTTGTTCGTATCCAGGGTGTAATACAATCTTTATTGAAGGAATCTGGTGCGTAAGGCGCACGCAGGTTCCATCCAAGACCAAAGATGATTGCCTAGCAGTTCCTAAGCTTTTGGAACATTTATGCAAATGTAAATATTGTAATTAACGATTAAATGGAAATGTTTTTTTCTGTACCTTTATGTCAGCTCAAGCGTTCTTTACCTTTAATGTCCCGGTTTGGCCGTAGACCATCAATATAATACCACGTTCTCTAAAGTTGTGTAGATAAAAAGTCTGCCACGTCATTGAAAAATTTTGAAGTCTGCCATGTTGAAAGATTTTATAAACAACATACCCTACTGTTCAAATAACTGCTGTACAGCACTGTTTTACTCCAAGCTCTGCGGGATGAATTCGCACCTGAGGTTTAATAAAAAAGCAACGCCGCATCAGGTGGGGGGTACCTAATGTTTGAGGCTTAGCCGGTAGCCAGCTGTTGACCTCTGTCAGCCAAACCGTGAAGACAGACAGCGTTGAGCGTCAGATTTTAATATACGAAGATCCCTTACAACTTCTCCTAACTTGGCCTGGAATTTCAAAATAATCATGCCTGTCAAATAAGCATTTATTTAATGTGATTTTACGTTGTAAGATAGTTAAATTATCGACAGTAATAATAAAGGAAAAATTTAGTTAAATATTTTAATTTAATAGATAGCAGCAAATATAAAATTTTCAGGCAAGAAGAGTTTCTGAATATAATAGCATCTCTGTCTTTAGCATTAAATTTTTGGAATTATATTTTATGATTCATCATGAGAATTATAATTTCTCTTCATAATGTACCATTGGGTATGATTTGTGACATTGTTACTAACTAGCAATCGCACCTTGGTGTGCAATGGGTACGCTGAAGATGTGTGGAAGGTAAATTAGGGAAAATTGTGGTCTATTTTTTGGTTACATTTGTGTAGTATATATGAGGCCAATTGGTAGCCCATTTAGAAAATAATGGTATTTGTGCAACAAAGATATCAAATTTCAATGGAAAAGTGACAACTTCAAATCAATTATGCATCCACTTACAAGGATCTACACACAACTAAAACAAATCCTCAAAATCAGGAAGATAATCAAGCTCCATTATCAATAGGTTCATGTTATGCTTCATTAGGGAGAGAGGGAGAGGTAGGGATGGAAAGAGAGAGATATAGGGGGAACAACAAGAGAGAGACAAAGGGGTAAGGAGATAGAGATAAAGATGGAAATGAAAATGGAGATGGAGATGGAGGAGAGTAATATGGAGGTAAATAGAGAGAGGATAAAAGGATAGATAGAGATGGAAGACATAAATATACAAAGATAAAAAGAAAGAAAGAGAGGGGGAGAGGTTTCAAATTAGTTTAATTTAATTTTAAAAGATATTAATATATAACAGAATATATGTAAAGACTATATTAATAAATATAATATAAGAACTAATATTAATATATTGACTTCTTTTTAATTTGATATAATAATAAGTAATAATTAATAATATTATTAATATTATATTGTAATAATAATATATCATATAAAAAATCTATTGTAATATAATATTATATTAAAATATTTGTCATATTATAATTATATATTTAATATTTTAATTAAAGTCATCTTCAAAATTATATTATATTATAATTTTATTAATACTATAGCATATTTATTATAATTTATTATTTAAAGATTATACTTAACTATTAATTTATTATAATAATAACTATATCGATTTAATATTGTTTTATATTATTTGATTGTTATTTATTATTTTATTATTAATATATTTAATCAATATATAATCTTATATAATATTATTGTGTACTTATATTATTTTGTTTTATGATATAAATTTTTATTAATTTCTTATTGTAATAATTATATGTCATTATAATTATTATAAATCTATAATTATAATTATATTATATTATACATTATTTTAATTTTATTTATCTTATATCATATCATATTTATATTATTATTTATTTTATATTATAATTTATATTACTATTAATTATAATATTTATATTATATTATATCATTAGAAATTATATTATATTATTTTATTATTAATATATTTAATCTATATATAATCTTATATAATATTATTGTGTACTTATATTTTTCTTTTTATGATATAATTTTTTATTAATTTATTATTGTAATAATTATATGTCATTATAATTATTATAAATCTATAATTATAATTATATTATATTATACATTATTTTAATTTTATTTATTTGATATCATATTATATTTATATTATTATTTATTTTATATTATAATTTATATTATTATTAATTATAATATTTTTATTATATTATATCATAAAAAAACTAAATAAAAAATTAAATACATAATAAAATAATTAATAAAGTTAAATGATTTTTTAAAAATCTATCAAATTTTAAATCTTATATCTGAAACAAATTTAATGACGAAATACAAATTATTAAATCTTATGAACTTCACGACAATATCTCAACCAAAAAAGATGGAACGTTATCGTCAAGGTGGTTTGAGTAGAATGTCGGTAAAAAGAAAAATAAAATGACAAAAAGAAGGGTAAACAATGGCCACGGTAAATAAAAATTAAAATGGCACAAAGAAGGAAAAATGACGATGACTAAATCCGACGGCCAACACATTTTTGATCTTCTTGCACACCTTTCAAAAGTTGTGAATGAATGATTGATCTGGAAAATCATTAGCGAAATGTAACCAATAGAGAACCAATAGCAGCGGGGAAAGCATAATCTAGATGACTGAGATTCATTTTCATGTCAACCAACCTCTATCCTTCATTTTGGACTGTTGACAGGAAAAATGAGCTCTAAAAGCTCATATAGGACACACCTTCAGTGTAAAAATTAAGATATAGTTATATTCAAAAATTCTTCTCATGTATCGGTAGATAGCAATTATATTAAATGCAAGTTAGTGCATAAGATAATCTATTTTGAATGTAAGTTGATAGATAAATTTATCTTAGCCTATCCTCATCATCGTTCAATTTTGAGATCTCTAGTCATTCATCACCTTGATTGAGATTTGTCAGGGTGGAATTGATCTAACTTGATTTTGGGTCACAAATTTGAACATCAAATCTTTAAATTTAAATTTCTTAATTTGGGCCCATGAGCCCACTATTTGATATAAGTAATTTCTAATTGTGTTCTAAGGTGGTGTATTTTAAGACAATCCTCATTCAAATGAATCATATTGGATAGATAGGCATTGGTCACATAGTTAATTCAATTGTAAATGCATAAAAACAATTACATCAATATTGGATCACCATTCTATGAGCATACTACATCATTTCTTGTTGATTTTGAACTTGATTCATAATCATTGAACAAATTCATCTAGGGGTTTGACTAAGGAGAGCGTGACTCATGTAACTCATTAGATTTTTTAAATGTGTTTACAATACTATCAATTCTTAAAAATATTTAGAGCATGCACACATAGGCAAACAAGTTTGAAATAGTAAGGTTTTGTTATATTAGTTTCACTTCACAAGTTTAGATCCATGCACCAAATCACTTTTATACTCACAAAGATTAGATCTAAAGATGTGGATTTGACCTATCGACCATAAGTCATTCTTAAGATTCTAAGATATTTATTTTCATAATAGCTCCTAATTATTTGGAGTTGTGGTGAATTGATTTATAAAATATCATCCAACGTATTTCATTCACTAAAATAAAAGCTAAATATTGCATTAAATTTATCTAATTTCATATTTCAACTATGTATTTACTGTTTCCAATATAAACTTTTAAATTGAGATTAATTATTCTATGTAAATTTTGATTTGTTTATTTAACTACCTAAGATTTTTTTATGTCAATGTGGTTTCCCTTCCATAAAATGGTGAATATATTTTTCTTATACCTCTAGCTTTAATCATTAGGGTTGCATATATAATACTTTTCTTCTTATACATTTATTTCAAAGTTAATTAGGGTTTGGATCCACTCTTGTCTATTTATTATTATTTTATCTACCTCTCAAGGTTTAGAATTTAGTGTTAGATGTCTTCAATATCAAATTTTCAACCCTTTCGATTTAGGATTGAATCTTTGCTTTTAAGATATGACCATTTCTATTTTTTTATATTATATTAGGTGTGACATTTTGATGGATTCTTTGTCATTCTTCTCTATGCCCTAGGTGAATATCTCAAATGAAAACTTGTAAGAATTTAACTATTTATTCAATCTTGATCTTACATATAATCACTTCCTTTAGTTGTCAATCTCCATAACCTAATTTTTCTTGACCACCTATGCATTTAGGAAACTACTTATTCGGATCTTCACATGTAAAATATTATTAAAAAATATTTAAAAGGAAAATAATTATTATAAAACAATTCTAAAAATGTTTATATTGATAACACAAATCATTGGTCTCTTTGAGAGGAAAAAATCCTAGAAAGGGAAGCTCTATTAAAAATTATGATTTTAAAGTAATATTTACTTTATTAGAACATTAATTTAGATCCCTTATTAATAGTAACTTAAAAAATACAAATAATATGGGATAAACCCACATAATGTAATATTATCTAAGTAATTATACTATGACTAATATAATGCTAACAGGTCATGAGGGTTCTAACATGCTCCCAAAAAACCTTATTCTCAAGGTTTAAATTAGGAAAACTAATACTAAAGGTAATAGGATAGAAACATAAAGTTGTATGTCTGAGTTTTTTACCTAAATAGGACACTCAAATCAATATCTTTACCTCAATAGAACATTTCTTAAAACCTTGTTTCTTATATTTATAATATTTTTTAATCCATTACAACTTTTATTAAAAATAAAAGTAGTTTATAATTTCTTAAATATAGTTCATTAACATTGACATCTATTATTTGAAGATACCTTTGATCAAAGGTTCTTCATTTTGAATTTACCTTTTATCAAATATGTTTTCAATTCACTTTTTAAAAAAATATTGAAAAAGTATCTTCACTCAAACCACTTTGACCTTCATTTGTACCACATTGACATATGGAATATACTATAACTTCAAATAATTTGAATGTTTTTAATGATTTTTATCTCCTAGGACTTATTTCTATGAGATGCTTTACAAGTGAAATAGGGTTTTATTCTCTAGTCTAATGGAGAAGTAACCAAGTGACATATTTTGGTTGTAACAATATCCATTGAACCAAAACTTATGTTTGTACTACTTACCAATATAGAGTTGGAAAGGATAGAGAAAATAAGGCCCCTTTGTCATCAAATCATTAGGACATGTCATCGACTACCATATTCTCCTCCCCCATTTTGTAGATAATATAGCTTAAAATTTTGGTGAAGTACTTTTTTATTTTAGAGAGGATGCTTATTATTCTAAGATGCATTGAAAACTATGATGGATATTTTTTATATAAAAGTGTTCTCCTTGTAACAAAATTGAGAATTACAAGCATCTCCTTCTTATAATTGGATTTGATGGTATTCCACCCAAATAATTCTTAACTACTAAAAGTAAGTGGTTCTAATTAATACATTGAGACAACTCCAATACCACTACCAAAATCATCGCTTTCAATGATAGAGTCTTTGAAAAAGTGTAAGAGTGTGATGATTTGAATAGTACATATATGACATGCTTTAGGAATTCAAAACCATATTCTATCACTTTCATAATAGATATTTTTAACATGGTGGTCAATTGGGCAACAATTCAAAATATAAAATTTAACAAACTTCCTATAATAGCCAATGAGATGCAAAAATATTCAAAGAATTTTGAGAGTTTTGAGTTTTAGAAAATTGTTACTAAATAATAGGGGAATGGGTGCTTTATGGCCTAGGTCATATAACACCATTCTTCTCCAATTATCGTTCAAGAATTCCCTAAGATCCCAAATTGGATTGACTATCAACACAAAGGTGAGTCAATTCTCAACAAGGAAGACCTAGCGGGGTTCTTTAGGCTTTGAAGGGTTCACCACCAAGCAAAAGCATGGAAAAGACAACTTAAAATTCAACTCACAAAACCTAGTAATGCAAGCCAAATGATGGATGCAAATGAAAAAATTAAGTAACAATAAGTTAGGATGTATGTACTTGGGAAGTCTGAAAATGTGATAAGGATTCTGGAAATGCAAAAATTCTTTCAAAATATGATGAGGAAAAAGATTCCCTTATTGTTGTCTTAGTCCTGCTACTATTTTATGGGGTAGATGCAGAATCTTCAGATGTCAGAACAAAATCTGAAAGAATCTCTACAAAATACCCCTAGGAGGACTAAGACGCCCTTACTGTCAACTTAGTCCCATCTTGAATTTATAAAATCTCTGAATGTGATCATGAGACTCAATGTTTGCATTTCCTTCTTCTTAGATCTCAAGTCATGAAACTTTTAGATCTGGTCTATAGGTGAGTTTCCGTGAAGATGAAAACTTTGCAATGCAACTTTACAACTTTACACTTCAAATTATCTTCAACTCTTCAACCTAAATCTTCAAACACAAACATGCAAGAGAGGAAAAACTTGTTGATTGTTAGTAAATGGGGTTTTACATTGGTCAAACCCCTTTGTTGTTAATTAAACCTTAGAATGAAATAGAATAATGAAGGGAAATGATGAATGAACAAAATACTATGTTGCAACTCACCAAACCCTTGTTATGAAATATGCAAACTTGTGTGAAGTGGCTAGCTTGAATGTAGATCTTGAATTGAAGTAGTGCTTGATAGATCTTGACTTTCAAATTGCTTGATTGAATCAAAACCCTACATCACAAATTTTAGCTCAAAAACACACATGATGCAAGAATATCTTTGATATGATGCTTGAATCTTGATGACGGATCCAAATTCTTGATGAATTACTATTGAGTGCTCTCTTGATCACAAAATTGCTATAATTCATGAATACTTGAATGCTTGGATGAAAATGAATGAAAGAACCTTGTATTTAAACTTATCTATGTTTAATATCCCAAAATTACACCACAACAAACCAACATATGAAATCATTAATTAAAGGAGGTTATTTCTTGCCAAGATTTGAAATTAAATCCTAAAAATAACTTAAGGGGGACTAAAATGCCCTAGGTGGCGTCTTAGTCCCGAGGCTTGAAACTCGGGGCACAAACTCCAAAAAGGGGTCCATTTAATGTGCTTTTAAAAAGAGGGTCCCAAGACCTTTGGAGGAAAAAGATGCCCCAAGTGGCATCTTAGTCCCAGTCCAAAAATTAGGGACACACAACCAAAATCACTAAATTATCATTTACCCTGTAATGTTTGTCAGGATTAGCTATAAAAAGATATAATTTATTAGGCTTGTGGATGCAAAATAGGACCAATTAAGACATAAATAAGGATAAACAATGCAAGGTGAGCCCAAACAATTGTGAAAATGCAAGGGTATGCATTTTCCTACATTGCATTTAATATCTTTGATTTAAAGATTTTCTTTAAGTTTTTTAACTAATGGCCTTAGTTTGGCTAAAAGAAAACTTGAAATTTTTATATACAATTATTTTTCTAAAATAAGTGAGGATTTGATCCAATGAAGGAGGTGCTCTTCCCATATACTAGAGCTTTCTTATTACACTTGTAGCACCATGATTTCCCAACATTACCAATTATTTTCATGAATTAACTTGTTGCTAAGATCTATCTTATCATATTAGATACACCATGTTCCACATATAATTGATTAACCATGTGCCTTATCATGTTTCTAAGAGTTATCTTATTATATTGAGGAAAACATGCCTTCTCATCCTATGGTGTACTAAAAAAAATGATTATGTTTCTAGGAACCATATTAAGGACTCCATGCCTTCATGATTTTTAATCACACCTAGGGCCATTGTTGATTTATAATTTAACCATACTTAGGGAAGAATTATGTAACTTGATTATCTCTAGACTATATGATTTCTATACTTATCATTTGGTATATCTCACTTGATTATTACATAAAATTATCGATGCATTTTATTCATTTACATTATTATATACTTATGTGGATCATATGTAATAAAATTAACAATAATCCTTGAGATCTAATAGATGTAACCAACACTTTCACTAACATTCTTATGTTGAGCACTCAAACCAAAGAGAAGAACACATAAATGATTCAATATTGATCCATTACTTTACGTGGATTCCATATCATTTTATATTTTTGAATATTTAATTTTCATATTAATTAATAATGTGCATATATTTTGACAAAAGAAATATTCAAATCCTCAACTTGTTATTCAAATAATTTTAATTTAGACATATATTTCCACAATTCCATTACCTACAAATTAAAAAATAATTGAATTTATTATAAAAGCCTCCATTAAAAAAGTCCAAATACTTGGGCTTTGGGCTTTCAAAAAGTAAACTAGGATCCTAGACTTCTGAAATCCGTACTTTTATTCAACGTGATATTGAAGCGCCCACTGTTTACAACTAGCAAGCCGGTTTTTCAAGTAATTAGCGTTGTGCGTGGGTTAAGCGCGGAACGAGGCGAGCTCATTGCCCAATTGTTGACCTTCCAACTTGCCCCATTGTTTACTTCATCTCTGTAACTTTCCCATTTCGCGTTAGTTTCCTCTGTTTGTGAATTCGTTGTACCGGTGCAAATGTCAGTTCTGTGTCAGCGTCTAAATTAGAAATGAATATCCAGTCGACGTTTTATAGATATCTCTTATAATAGATTACATAATGAATGCTCTGTGTTAGATGCGTGCCAGCTTACAACATGCCATTTTAATCATAGTTAAGCAATAATCTTGTGTGTTCCATTATTGCTTAACATTTCATTCTCCCAAGTCCGCCGAAACAAAAGTTTCAGCAGACTGCAAGTTTTGAAATCGTCCAAGTCGGGAAAGGAGTTGAAGACAATTAAAAAGTCGCTGAAATTTTTCTCGACGCCACAGAATATTCATTCTTTTTGTCGAATCCCTCCAGCTGCCAACGTAAATAGAGAAAGCGTCAACGACAGATACGAAATTTAATCGCTGCAGCAGATCATGGTAACGTTCAATAGCCTCATCCAACCCCAAATTTTTATTTTCACAGGTAAGAATTATTATTTTTGGGTAATTAAAATAAAGACATTATTTTGTTTACAAGATGTGTGGGATTATTATAATGTTCACAAGATGAGCACAAACATTGTAAGATTTTAAAAAAAAATTAAACAAGAAAAAGGAGACAAAAGTCTTAACACAAACAAAATTAATTTAAAAAAAAAATGTAAAAGTTTTATTTTTAATTCAACAAGTAATAGATGAGTCAATTTTTTCTAAGATTGCAACAACAACAAGATCTATGATAATGACAATATGGAAAATTTTGAAAATAGTCTATTTGGAAACCACTAAGGTGAAAGCAGACAAGTTGGTCTCTTAGAAGAAATTTTAAAAAAATTGCAAATGAAAAATTCAGAGTTTGTAGACTAGTTTTTGAACCAAGTCATGAATTTTGTTAATCAAATTAGATTAAGGTAAATAATGAACTTATTAGAAGATTGTAGAAAAGATTCTTAGAAGCCTATGTAATAAATTTGATGCTATTATTGTTGCAATTGAAGATTCAAAAGACCTAACACAACTATCTATATATGAGTTGATGGGATTATTGTTATCTCACAAATCCCAAATGAACGGGAATAATTCTTCTTCTTTGGAGAATGCATATAATCACAAGTTTTATTTAGCAAAGGTAAAGGAAGTGGAAGGTCAAGATCTAGAGATAGAGGCAAAAATAATAACAATGGAAAGACTAGTCCAAATCAAGGTGGAAGGAAAAATCAAGATTCCAATGCTCACAACTCTAAAGGGTACAATCAATTTTAGAACTAATCTCAGAGGTATGATAAATCTAATTTTCAATATTATTATTGCAAGAAATTTGGTCATTATGATTGTGAGTGCAAAAAAACAAGTAGATGAGGAAAAATAAAATGCAAATTTTTAAATGTATCTGAAAACAATTTATGATCACTTTTCATCACATGTCATGTTTCTCGAGAGAAATTTAGTGATATTTGGTTTTTAGATAGTAGATGTAATAATCATATGATAGGAAACAAAGGTTTTATTTTTATGTTTATTTAAAGTTCAATGAAATTAGAAGTCAAACACAAAGTAATGAATCAAATCCTACACTTGCCTCATCATGAGCATGATATAGAGGTAAAAATTACAAAGTTTGAAAAATATTTATGATCAAGGAGAGTATTTCAATTCATTTAAAAATTATTTATTCTCTTATTGTTAGGATTTCCATCCAAGATCATAACAACAAAAAACCTTGTGCTTCCAAGAAAACACTTTCACATAATGAGCCTAATTCACATTATTAAAGAGATTGATAAAAGAGTTGATTAAAATGTACAATATGACCTTGCATATATAGGAAAGGAAGAGGCAATGCACCTAGATCATGTCAATTGACAAGTGCCCTATGATGTGACACAAATAAGTAGACAAGTGTCCTATAGGTGTCAACCTTTGGATCACTTGGAATGTGCAAACCAACAACCTATTTGACCAAGTCATCAACTTTGGTGACAAGTGTTGAATGACTAAAAAGGTGACCTTTGAGGTGAGATGGAGAGTCTTCCAACCTCAAAGGGCATGCACATGAGGTTTACCAAACAACTAGGTGACCTCTAGAGGCCTAAAAGGTTACACATTCAGTTAGACAAGATGTTGTCTAACCCCATCAACCTAAGTAGACTTAAGCTATAGTGAATAGATAAATTATTCACTCTAACACCCCCTTAAGTGATACTACAACATCCTATTGTTTACTACAACCATGTCTTATTCTTTATTTCCACTGCATCTACCTTGGTTCAATAAAATTTGATGCCCTTATTGTGATATAAAATATTTTCCATGAATCAAAATATAATGACCGTGGCATAATACCCCAAGTGTGATAAGGTAACCCTACAAATATTGATGCGTGGGATCATCCTACCCATCAATTATCTTAAATTTTATTTTTCGAAGCAAGTCAATGGATTTCTTTAGCAATATTTAGGATAGATCTAATTATAATTTTTCATAGGTAGGAATATCATTAAGAACTAATGTGGAATAATCTAGAAGTTTATTGCTAATTAATAAGAAGATGTAGCTCAATAATTAAGCAAGGATCAAATCTTGTGAGTTTGACTTAGTCATTTAATCTAAGTATGTGTAGACCTTGGAAGAAACCTAGATGAACATTTGTGTGGATTGATTGGTACTTGTGGTGGAGGAGATGATTATAGAGGTTCATATCTCTAAGAAAATATGTTAGTCATGTCTTATAAGTACTCTTAATCAAATTTTTTCCATGAAGGTATTTTGTGAATATAAAATATTTTCTTGAAAAATATTTTAATATGAAATATTTTATTGTCTTAGAAAGGAAACTTGAACCTAGAAATCATAAAAAGTATATAAACTATAACCATTATCATTTATGGATTCAGAGGGAGATGGGTTAGAAGAAATATGTGAAAAGAATACCATAACACTATAAATATTTTTTCTCTTGAGTCTAATAAGAGGATTAGTTATTTTCCTTCTCTATTTTTACCAAGTTAAGATTATGATTTTGAGCCTAGGTCATTACAGCTTAAGGAATGAATTTTCTATGATAAAACTACTTTGTGCTTTAAATATCATCTCATGTATCCTATGAGTTACTTGGATCACTCATAGATTTGTGCATGAAACACAACACTCTTCTTAGATCCTATGTGGTTCTCATTTCCCTTTAGAGATTGCATAATCTTTTACTTTTAATTTTCCTATGTTGGATATCATCTAGGTGATTATATGAAGATTAAAAAAGGTTTTCATTATCATATGATCTAAATCTATAGGAGTAATCAGAAACAACCGCCGTGCAAACCCCAGAGAACACACGCAATGCAAATTTTTTTTTTAAACAATTAAATTAAACATGTAATAACATTAAACCATAATCACAATGTACGTTCTCTAGGGCACGCGAGGTTACATCGCAAACATCTAAACGAAAGAAAAAGACAACATTGATCAACATATCCATTTATATTATAATAACCATGAATAAGAATACCACCATGAATAAGAGTGAGAGTGTTACTACATTATGTTTTGCAATCATAATGAATCTCAAAGTTACAAATGGTCCTAACTATTACATCATTGTTATAAAATTACATTACAAGCTCTTGATATAAGAATTACAACAAATTTCCCAAACATGTGGGATGTTACAAGTACAATAAATTTTGAAATGCAAGGTGGACACTGATACAACTCCAACTGCAGAAATGCTGAGAAGATAGGACACTGATGGGGAACCCAACGGGTGCGGAGCACGTTCCACCCAACCATGTGAATTAAAGATAACTCACCCCCCGTGCTCAGAGGTGACAATGAAGGTAACTCGACCATGATTGTCAAACCAACTCCATAAACAACAAAGTACAAACTCAATAACACAACAACATAATCCACAACATTTACGAGACAACAAAAGATAAAATGATGAAACACATCACAATAGATCAAAGCAATAACAGATAAACAAGTTACTGAAGAACATTCATAACTCAACTTCAAAAGAATCTAAAACAACATAAAAATTACAATTCCAAAACACATTTCCAGAGTCAAAAAGCAACAAGGCAAATGGGTGTCTAGTGGAGAGTGTCATCACATAGCTCTCATGGGATCTCTTGGCTCTTCCTCCAACTTGAGGCGCCGACACCCATCTATGGATCTCCTGGCCCTTCCTCCTACTTGAGGTGCCGACACCATAGGGTAAGCTCATGCAGAGTCGATAACCTCTCATGAAGATGAGGTTATGACATTGCCGACCACGGCCTTCTTAGTCTATCATTAGTCTATGATAGCCCTAATGCATAGACGAGGAATCCAATATTTATTATCTTGTGTGTTTTACTACCCATTCCCCCCCTAAATTCTATTTTTAGGTTATCACTTGTTTAACTACTCTTACGTGGGTTCTCCTGTGCACTTCCTCTTACCCGAGGCGCCGGCCCCCACGAAGAGCCACTCTCCCTAAGACCCCTAACATAAACCAAACCAGGCAAGGGTTGAACTATAACATATAAAGCATAAACTCAAAACAAGAACATGAGGCATTAACTTTCTCTTGATTCATGGTGGTATTCTTATTCATGGTTATTATAATATAAATGGATATGTTGATCAATGTTGTCTTTTGCTTTCGTTTAGATGTTTGCGAAGTAACCTCGCATGCCCTAGAGAACGTACATTGTGATTATGGTTTAATGTTATTGCATGTTTAATTTAATTGTTTAAAAAAAAAATTATTTGCATTGCATGTGTTCTCTGGGTTTGCACACGGGCATTACATAATCTCTCTCTCTCTCTATTATTTATTTTTTCTCCCTTTTATCCTTTTTTTTTTGTTAACATATGTTAGAATACATGTAGAATATATATATATATATATTTCTAATTACAATATTTGGAAAATAAAGGATTACTAATATTTTATGTTCATAATATTTTTAGGTTTTTAGACTAATATGTTCCTTTTAAAATAATGTACATCAACCTCAAGGTTATTTTTAAGTCAAGAGAGGGTGTATCCATTTATAATTTTGATATGGATATTTATTTAATTTTACAAATATATTATTTTGATATTTTATTTTAAATTTTAGATTTTTAGGATTTAGATTTTAGTTATCCACTTAGGTCATTGCATACTAATTTTAATAACTATATTTTATTCCTTTTGTTGTTAGAAATGCATATAGAAACTATAATAGACTAGTTTTTCTTATAGGTACAAATCACATCTATCATTAGATATGGGATGATCAAGATCATTTCAACACTTAGACATAGTAGATAAAAAATATTGGGTTGGTAAGAAAGGATGATTGACTAAATTCAAGTAGTTTCTATAGAATACATTTATAGAGAGGAAAATTAGATTTACAACATAGAACTTACTTTTTAGACATGATGATATTGACTACATTTATCAGTATGCAATAAAAAGTTGACAATATTCTCAAAACATATGAAATATTAATGTATGTTGAAATCATATAAAACCCTATGGAAATGGTATCAAAAGAATTTATATGATACTTTTGACCTAAACCATTGTGAAAATATATAATGGGACACTTGAAAAATTCAATATGTTGTTGGTGTTACCATTGATATAGAAGATTAGAGTGTTTTCCACTTTGAATTTTTTATGAGAAGCATTCTAGAAGGTGAATGTTTTTTGAACGTGACCATGAAAATCACCTAAAGAATATGAAATATTGATACATGGATAGGTTATATGTAATTGATCTAGTGTATAAATTATAGATGTAACAATTTCTTGGAAATATAACACCAGCCAAAAAAGAGAGATAACAAATGGAAGGCAAGGAGTATGGAAGTTTCTACAAGATTATTTGTAAGTTTTAATATCATACAGGTACATGTAAATTATTAAAAAAATAGGCTGATTTTTTTTGTCTATTATTTCTTTAGAAGTTTCAAGAGATGTGAAACTTGATAATGATATAATTACATCAAATTGGGAAATACTCAACTATTACCATTGGTATTGGTAGTGAAGGATTATTTTAGATGATGTTTAAAATCATGTTGATTATGAGGATGAAGATTTTTAAGGTATTTGATAGAATGTTACATAATATGAGAATGCAACCATCTCTAGGCTACATTGTAAATATTTTATTGAAGTAACTATAAAACATATGTTGAGAAAATAAAATTTTGATAGAAAATTCTCATAAAATAATGAATATTGAAGACAATAATACATAATTAGAGTGATTAAATTCATTAACATCATGAAAAAGAATGAGTTACCGAGTTACTCATTCTTGAAAACACATTATTAAGCATGTTATATGGAACTTTGGGTTATAAGCAAAAATGATCATTTTTTAAAATGATGACACATGCTAACACTATAAATAATTTGTATTATTATGGATATTTATAAATATATGCCATGAATAGATATATTCTAACAATGTAAGAGATCATATATAATTTGTGATAGATAATCTAGAAGATGTATTTAAAGTGCATCATAAAATTTAGGACTACTAGATTCGACTAGATGCTAGATTATAGGTTTGAAGCATTTACTAATAATAGAATTATGTAAAAAGAATCATATTATAGATTTAGTCAAAACTAGGTATAGTCTCTTATATAAAATACATGAATTTACTCACTTTTGATTGAATGAATGAAGTGGGAATGTGCAGAAATATGAGGGATGAAAAAGTGGCTCCAACCACTTTTTGGTCCATCTAAGACATAATGTGAGTGTGTTATAATGCGCTCACGTTATTTCATTTTTTTTTATGTAAAGAAGTCAAGCTCATTTGAACTCATTCTCTCACCTTCCAAACACAAAAAATGAGCAAGAGAAAGCACACACATGATGTGGAGTAGACCAAACCATTGCCAAAATGTTGCTAGAACATCCACGAGGTCGAGGAGGTAGGGTTTGTTATTTTTTAGTGTAAAAATTGAATTAAATAATAATTTAGGAATTGTTTTTATTCAATTTTGTTTAATTTTAAGGATTGACAATCCCCCACTGATTCGTGAAAACCCTAATTCATCAATTCACAAAATATTAGTGAAGAACAATGTCAACAAACTCCTCCAACAATTCCCCTACATCCTCATGGGACACAAGAAAGATTCCTAGGGAAAATTCAAATAATAAAAAGAACTTCAAACATTGATCGAAAGTTTGAGAAATTTGAGTGGAACTAGTTCCCATTGATTTCCCCTTGATTTTAGAAAAGATTATGGTCAGCAAGATTGGTCATGACCCACTCTTTGGTACTCTACTTCTCTACCACTTGCAAGAGGTGATACTAGTTGGATTGATTGCAACAAATTCCCTTGGCTAGCTCTTGCTATTTTGCTTATTCGTGCAAATGAAGAAGAATATAATAAATAATAATGATGATGATGATGATGATGGTGATGACGACGACGACGATGATGATGATGATGATGATGATGATGATGATGATGATGATGATGATGATGATAAAGATACTAATAGGTGGGACCCTCCTATTGACACTCCTTATCCTACTAACATAAGGGGTAAACCAGATACTAGGATACTCTCCTCCCCCATCCCCACTTGATAACTTTGTTTATGTTTTTATGCTCCACATTATTTCCCCTTATTTTAAAGATGAATATTTTCATTCAATTTTTTTAAATTTTTGTCATACTATTTGAATATAAACACTTATTCATTTAAGAAAAAGGAAGGAAGGTGCTTAAATGAATAAGTAAAATTTTGAGATTGTTTCGATCCCAAAATAGTGTGCAACTTGGCAATATTAATTTCTCACTGTGATTCAAATAAATGGAGCGCCCACCTTTCCCAACGAAGAACTGGTCTTTTCCACTGTGAGTTACTTGTATTGTGCGTGGATGGAGCGCGGAACCGGGCTGCCCGATCCTTGACATTCCCACTTGCCCCCTTCACTTGCATACACGTCTGCAATTCTCACTTTTCGCCTTAGTTTCCTAAGATAACCTCTCGATCAGCGTGTCAGGTTGGACCTTTTAAGAAACACATCTTCTAACAGAATAAATAACAAGCGCGTTGCGCTCGTGTTGAAACGTGGACCCTTGAAATGCTATGCTAAACGTCAGCGATATACGTGCCAGCGTACAACACGCCATTTTGTTAAGGGTTGCGCCCTTATATCCTCGCCTTTCACTTGCAAATATCACACGCAGAGATCTGCAGACCAGAATTTTCTCTCGGCCGTAAGCAGAACGAGACCATGAGCGTATCATTTGGGATCTTCAAGCCCGACAACGGCTGCGACGTCGATGATGTACTTGTCCACATGTCCGCTGTGGCTGCTTCTCTACAAAACATCCTCAACATTAACGTCGCAATTTTCAGATGTCTCGACTGTTCATGGGTATATAGCTCTCTTTCTTCTTATTTATCTATAATTATATGATCGTCATTAGAGATGCTTTGTTTTAATTACCTCCAAATTATTGTTTTTCTCTACAGGCTGCTGTTTTTGCAGTAGGAAAGGAGGGATCGCAAAGCGCCGACAGAACAGCCTTTAAACTGCCTGAGGTAGGTTAGCTGCCGAAAATAGTGATATTACCAAAAGGAGTCAATGATCATTCAATCTGGGATTAATTTCTGAATGGGTTTATGCAGGCAGCAGCTTTTATTGAGGGATTAAAGTGCGAGGTGAAAATTGTGGACTCGGGTTACTTCAGCCTGAATTCCCAGCAGACAAACAAAGGCGAACTCTTCGCGCAGCTGTCGTTGGGCGATATCGTGAGCGTTCGCAGAATCCAGTGCGGATCGAAGAGGCAAGACATTCTCTCTTATTCCTGCCTTGCCATTCTCAAAGCCTATTTTAACCGGCTGAAAGGCGTATATTCGTATTCCTTCTATGACTCGCTAGACGGGGAGCGGATAATCGGTTTGGGTGTGTGGAATAACATTCAGTCTGCATTGTGTCTGGTGAAGCATCCAGATACCAACCCTGCGCTGCCATACTGGAAAGAGGGTGGGGCGGAACAGCTCAAGTACCACGTATGCCAGGTTGTCTATGCGACACAAACCGTTGCAACCAAAGATTGCACAACTGGCTTTAGGATCTAAAATTCTCCTACCCATTTCCAGGATATTTGTTTCTATCCAGGGTGTATTACAATCTTTATTCAAGGGATCTGGTGCGTAAGACGCACGCAGTTGCTAACATTTTGGAACATTTATGCAAATGTAAATATTTCAATTGACGATTAAATGGAATAATTTTTTTCTTTATCATTCAGCCAGCTCAAGCGTTCTTCACCCTTGATGTCCGGCTTTGGGCGTACGCCATCACTAGATCAATAACACGTGTTTAAAGTAGTGTAAATAAAAGTCTGCCATGTTGAAGAGTTATTATGAAAAACAAACCTGTGGGGTAAATTTGCGCCTGAGATTTTATAAACAAGCAACGACGCATCAGGTGGAGTAATGTTTGTAGGTTGGCAGTTGGCCAACTGTTGACCTCTGTCAGCTAAATCGTTGAAGACGGGCAACGTTGAGCGTCAGGTTTGATATACGAAGGTCCCTTACAACTACTTCCAACTATATGTTGACTGGCGTCGAATTTCAAATTAATCATGCCTGTCAAACAAATATATGTTGACTGTTGCAAGCATTTCTTGAAAAAAAAATCTAGATATTTGAAGTTAATAGATAGCAGTAAACATAACTTTTTAAGTTCATTATGATGTGAGAAGAGTTTCTGAATATAAGTGATTTTGTTTTTAGCATTAATTTTTTAGGATCTTATTATGATTTATCGTGAGAGTAATATTTTTTTCTTATCGTCATTTTGATGATGTATTGTTCAGTGTGATATGAGAAATTATTACTAAAAATTAAGATATCATATTCAAAAGTTCTTATATTAATAGATAACAATTATATCAAATACATGTTAGTGCATAAGATGGTCTATTGTGAATATAAGTGAGTAAATAAATTTATCATAGCCTATCCTCATCATCATTCATTCTTGAAATCCAAAATCTAATCTTCACATCTAGTAATTCATCACCTTGATAGAGATTCGTAGGGGTCAAATTGATCTAAGTAGATTTTAGGTGATAGATTTGAACATCAAAACTTTAAATTTGAATTTATTTATTTGGGTCCATGTTCCCCTCCTTTACTAACCATCATGAGCCCACTATTTAATATATCTAATTTAAAATTGTATGTTAGGGAGGTGTATATAAATACAATCCTCATTCAAATGAATGATCTTAGATAGATAGGGGTTGGTCAAATTTAGTTTGTTCAATTGCAAATAGATAAAAGAATTACATCATCATCCAAGGATCGTACTTTGTTTCTTTTTTTTGTTGAAATTGGTGCATCATCATTGAACCAATCCATCTAGGGCTTTGACTAAGGAGAACATTCATGACTCATAGTTTGATAGATTCCCTAAAGGTGTTTACATTACTATAAATTCTTACAAAGATTCAAAGCATACACCACAGACAAACACATTTTAGATAGTAAGGGTTTGTTATATTAGATTCACTTCATAGGTTTACATCCATTTACCAAATCAATTTTGCACTCACATAGATTAGCTTGAAAGGTTCAAATTTGACCCATAGAGCAAAAGTCATTCTCAAGATTATAAGATGTTTATATTCATATCAAGTCTTAGAAATTTGGACCTGTGGTGAATTGATTCATAACATATCATCCAACATATTCCATTCATATGAAATGAAGCTTTATGTATTGCATTAAATTCATCTAATTTCATATTTCAATTATGTATTTACTCTTTCCAATCTACACTCTTAAATCTAGGTTAATTATTTTATGTAACTGATTTATTTATTTAGTTAATATTGTTTATGTCAATGTGGTTTCCATTACATAGAATAGCGATTTTTCTTACATCCCTAGGTTTCATCATTAGGGTTTCTTATATAATATAAATTCCTTCTTGTATATTTTTTTTGAAGTTAATTAGGTCTTGGATCCACTCTTGAGTGTTTATTATTATTTTATCCATCTCTTAACATGTTTTGACTTTAGTGTTATAAGTCTTCAATCCCTACTCTTCCACCCTTTAGATTAAAGATTCAATCTTTGGTTTTAATATATATGACCATTTCTATTTTTTGATCTTACATTAGATGTGACATTTATCCAATGGATTCTTCTTTATAATTTGATAATGATTCTTCTTCCTCCTTCTCTATGTATTGGGTGAATGACTCAAATGACCAATTGTAAGGATTTAAGTGTAATCAATCTTGATTTGACATATAATCACTTCATTTAGTAGTGAATCTCCATAACCTATTTTTACATTGGTCACCTATGTATCTTGGACACTACATATTGGGATATTTACATGCAAAATGGTATAAAAAAATAATTTTTTTTAAAAAGAAATAATTATCATAAAATAATTCTAAATATGTAACTTATATTGATAACAAGAATCATTGATCTCTTTAAGAGGGAAACCTACTAGAGAGAAAACCTCTATTAAAAATTATCATTTCAAAATGATATTTACTTTATTAGAACATCAATTTAAATCTCTGACAAATTGTAACTTACAAAATAAAAGTAGTATCTAGGATAAATCCAAATAATGTAATATTACCTAAGTAACTATATTATGAGTAATGCAATGCTAATTATAGTACATGGTTATTTAATAATATAGAAACATAAAAGTATGTCTCATTTTTTGGTCTATGTGGGACACTCTAATCAAAATTTTCCCTAAATTTGAACATTTTTATGTTACTTATAGCAATAAAATTATTAATAATATAACTAGCAATCACACCTTCGTGTGCAATGGGTACACCAAAGATATGTGGAAGGTAGAAGAGTGATAATTGTGTTATAGTAGTGAGAACATTATGCATATTTCTCATTTATTTTGGCACAAAACTCCTGACATGAGACTCTTCTAACTACCTACATTAGATATAGAGAAGACTATATATCTATATTTCCTAGAAAGTGAATTCATTAGCTAGGAAGGCATAATTATTGTTAAATGGTAACGTCATAGACATCTCAACTAAAAGAATCATTTCTCCATACCCACTTCAATACATCTCAAGAGAAAAATCAAAACCAATTTGTAAATTAACTAGATTTAACTCAAAATCAAATATTTCTAACAAGTTCTTTATATTTTTTGTACATCAAAAATCTAATTTTCTCATAGTTGGTCCAAGTACAGGACTACAAATAGAAGTATCGAATAGAAGATATAAATGTTGATATACATCATATTTTTTAAGTTATATGAAATTTTACATGGAAGTACATTGATTGGAATCACATGCTTTGATTAGTTTAGTCTGAAAGAGCTAATTGTGACACCTTCCATAAATCAAAATCTCGAAACCAAGTGAACACAATTATGATATGCTATAAAGTTATATCAAAGCTCACATAATCTCAATGAGGTAACAAAACAAAATTGCATGTGATCATTGAGAGATTATTAACGTTGGGCAGCTTGCAAATTATTAATGTTAAAAGCATGATAAACATCTTTTTTATTTGAGAAAACTAACAAAACAAAATTGCATGCGACCCTTGAGAGATTAAATTTCTCTTCTACTACAAAAATATATGATGGGGTTGGAAATACAACCCTTATTTATGGTATAGTTAAAACCATGTGAAACAAATGAGATTGATAATGCTAATAAAAGAGAATTTTAAGTAGTTAGAACTTGGAAATTCCTAACAACATTTTCATCTACAACCTATAAATGGATTTCTTCATCTTATTCCTTAACACTATGTGAGCATTGTAGAAATACTGTTACATTTTTCCTTTTTAAGAATCAAATAGTATCTTATTACCAAATCAAACATTTGTTGTTGTCCAAGTTATCTGAATTGTCCCAAGGTGATCCTCTTGCTTATTACCAGCCCTACATTTTGTAAGAGCTTTGGATATATTCGTTGATTGTACAACCATATCATGGAGGAAAAATAAATGATCAATTGAAGGATGAGGATCCTCTATCTTTGCTGAAGAAAGTAGCTCTGAAAACATACTGAAAAAGACAAGAATATGATTTAAGAAACACTCATCAAAGAATAAAAGATCAAAATAAGTCAAATTTTCATGCCCTATCAATGTCATGTAAAATATTGGATGTTCATACATTGCATATTTAGAAGTATGGGATTCAATAGGATAAAGACCAAAAGTTTGTTCTTCATACAATTACTGAGTTTTAATTTATTCTAAAACTTGTGATTTGATTCAAATGTGAGATTGTCGTGGTTAAAGAACACAACAAAAAGTGCATTGTAGGACTCACCGTGATTGCTCTGGAACATTTTACAATCTTCTTGGTTGTTCCATCTTTAAATAATATTTTCCCCATGTAAGTTTTGGTTAATAAGAGTAAATTCCATGAGACATTTGTGGATTTCTATGAAAACATGATGAACCAACTCAATTGAAACCTTGAACATAACTAAGGGCTAAGGAAAAAAAGAAAACGCTAACAAAAAAGTTATATATTTTTGAGGGTGCAAACTATGAAATATTAACTTATAGATAACTTAAAAATATGACTGTCAGAGAAAGGAAGATAAAATTTAATCAAGAATTCCACAGATTCTTCTCAGCTGAAGCTTCATTATGTCTTAGTGTAACCCAATAGAGTAGGGTGGTTTCTTATGTGCTCAAGAAGTTGTAATCAAACTTGGTGCTTCTATTTGGGTTGCCCTCTTCACAATTACAACCCATCTAAATAAACCTTAAAAAATATTACGAAAAGAAAAATTGAACAAATCATGATTTTCTTATATATCTCATACATCAAATGACAAATTCAGAGGCTGATGCTTCTACCAATGCCTCAATTGTGGCCATAGAACCAACATTCCTCCTTTTCAAGGCATCTTGGGAAAAGAGACAAGAGATAAATAATCAACAATCAAAAACCATGTAGGCTATTGATGATGTTGGGCATGATAAGGAAACTATGTTGAAAGTAAAAGATTTTGAAGCTGTAGATAAAGTAGTTGGTCAGTTGGTCCAACTACTTTGGTAGGTAGAATGCAGTGGGGTTGCCTGCTATTCTTTGTGTATCATAGGAGATTATTCAATACCTATTGAATATGGCGATCACAGTTATGAACCCGTACCTTTTACCATATGTCATCTGAAGGAGTTTGTTAATGCAAAAGGTAGCAAGTCAGTTATCATGGAGATCCCACTTAATTCATTCAATCTTCCTTCTACTAGTGACCATAATGAGAGTGAAAAGAAAACTTTTTTGAACTGTGAAGATGATAATACTAATTTGCATGGCTGTAAACCTATTTCCAGTTATTTTGTTGTTAAACTTGATGAAATAGCTGTAACTAGGGGGTGCTTAGGTCATTTTCAAGGAAGTGAGATGATGAAAATTAAGAAGCTATACCTATAACTATGATAATTTTTTGGGGTACAATTTTGACATCTCAGCCAATAAGCTCTATAGTTTGACATGAAAGGATCAATGCACACACACTGTGGTGTTGTTCTTGCATGGTATATACTACTAAATGTATCTTCTCATAAATTACTATAGAATTGAAGTAATGTTGTTACAAGGTCAATTGAAATTTATTACAATTTTTCCATGACATTTAAGTAGAATCCATGATAAGAACATATTTTCGTCCATTATAAGAAAGCCTCTTCAAGCTTTTGGTAGTTTTCTTGTGAAGAGTAGTAATTGTCAATTTCTGAAAAAGAATAATAATCTGCTAAGGCAGTTCTTTATCCTCGAGTCAATTTAAATTATTGCCTTTTCCTTTTTGGGCCATGGTGTGGTTGTATATAGTTGTTTTGTAGTTTTGAAAAATGCTATATTGCCTTTAATATTTATACCTTTGGTTTGGAGAAAACTATATTGAATTTCATGCTTCTACAATTTGGGAACACTTGCATAGTCCTTTATTGATTTTTCTTTAATTGTTTATGCTTCAACTACGGTAAAAGAAAGAAGTACAGATGACTAGAACATGTTATAGGACTCAAAATTTTGGTGTGTACTCATAACATGAGGGAGAAAAAATTAGGTACAAAAAAGGCCACATGAATCTAAAGTAAAGCATGTATAAATACCATGAGGGAGTGAAAGGAAAGCTTTAAAAGCAAGCTTCAAGCTTAAAAACAAGAAGAAAATACAAACCTAATCTCTAGCATTTTAAAAATAAAGCTAAAGATATAAGCACTACCTATAGAGAGATGAGACTTGCCATGATTAATTGTGACTCATACAAAGCACTTCTATAAACAAGATCTTGGCAAAACTCCCTTTACACAACTAAAGATAAACATATCTCTATCATTATTATATTTGAATTCCACAAAAAATTTAAATGATCTTTTAATGAAAGGATGAATAGATAAATTCTTACAAATATTAACTCTTCACTTCAACTACACCATGCATAGGCCTATGAAAAGTGAGGGTGATCCCACAATACTAGTTTACAATTTTTGGCCAAACTAGACATTGAACTGATTTTTCCTAACTAAATCTTTACTTTCGGGCACCTATAATGGCTAAACCGTGAGGAGTTTGAAGATGATGTAAATATTGATTTGTGACATTTTGTCTATAGATTTTAAATATATTTTTTTCAAAAATTTTAGAATCAGATTGCACTTCTTTTTCCATCTCCTTCAAAAACTAGTTTTTTTCAGTAAACACCATTTTTAAGGAGTGATGCTCCATGTATACAACATAAATTTTTTTCCATGAAGGATAGTATTCTATTTTTTTGAATTTAGATTTGTAACTACAATATCTAGTGCTTCCAATTGGTTTCATAGTGTTTTATTGAATATTTTTTCCTTAATCAAGTTTTGAAGTCAAACCAATTACAATTTAGACATAGGTAGACCATATACAAAATATATTTTTTTGTATGTATCGAAATTCTTTTTTTTTTGTTGGATCAAGGACTTCAATATCTAATGCACTGATATTTTTCATTTTTTTTGATAATTTGCTATTTTTCCACATGTGTAGAACAAAGAGCTTTATTTTTTATGAAAAACCTATGTTTAATCAAACTAAAAAATAAATACACACAACAACACAATAGGAAATTAGGGACAACTTTTGCACTCCATATTTTAGTGTATTTGAGTCCATCATTTGGAGTCATATGATGGCGCAAAATTCGGTGAAAACCCATTTCTTCATTTCATCGCCCTTTTTTGTGTCGTCTTTAGTGCCTACTTTTGCGCTAGAATTTTGGTGCCAGCAATAGCATATCCTTTAGCAATGGAAATAGCATTAGAAATTGGTATCGAAAATAGTGCCTAAATTGGCACCCAAGTTGGCTTCCCAGCTTTGTTTCCATGTCTACTCCCATTTTATTTCTACTTTGCTCCCAGCTCTTCCCAAATGGTTTCTAGTTTTGCTTCCAGGGTTGCTTCCAATTTTTTTTCCACTTTTGCTTTCAATGATGAGTCCAGTTTTGTTTCCAGGTTTGCTTCCAGTATTGCTTCCAATTTTGCTTCAGATTTTGCTTCCATGTCTGCTCTCATTTTTGTTTCTAGTTTTGCTCCTAGTTTTGCTTAGACAATTTTGCTTCTAGGTTTGCTTTTGGTT
>VDFB02321090.1:0-61227 GCA_007258455.2 Sequoia sempervirens
TACACATGAAAAGGTAACTTAAAAATAGTATAATAAAAGTACAAAATGTGCTGAAGAACTATTCTCTGTATGCTCAAGTATTGTTGCATGTCATAGCTTGCTTACAAACAAAAAGCTAAACCATAAATGTTAACTCTCAAATACGGGGACATATAGACTAGTTAATTCTCAAAGAACCTTTGAAGCATATTATAGTGCCAAAATGTCCTAGAAAAATATCCAATTCTGAAATATAGAAGAAGAAGATATATAGACCAGTTAACTCTCAAAGGATATTCGAGGAAAACATAATCATATATAGCACAAAATGCAAAGGGTTGGCACTCAAGGCTATGTAATAGAATTTATAGTTGATAGTTAAATTGTATAACAATTTTTTTTATGATCTTTACTAATGTTTATTAGAATTGTTGCATGTTTTACATCATTCGAATGACATATTAGTTGTAACTTTTTTGAAATTTTACTATGGTATGTGCACTTTGATATGATGTAATATGATTATGGTTTTGCCTCATATGTTGTAATATTAGATATATAACAGAAAAATAAATTATTCTATGAAATAAATAATAACTTGTCATTTTAATTTTTTTTTTATAGAACACGAGTCTTCCAAAAGATCAAGATGATCCTCATCATGATATAGATCTAGAAAATATTGGTTTTTCTGGTATAGATCACATGGCAGAGGATGATGATGATGCAGATATAAAAGACATCAAGGTCGATGACAATGATGATGATGACGATGATGATCATGATGATGATGATCACGATGGTGATGATGATGATGAGGCAGATGTTGGTAGTAGCTAGTGATATTCATGATCATATAGATTGCATCATGGATCATTGTTGATATACAGTTATGATGCCCCTTTTCATGGTTACTATCATATGTATCATTTTCATGGCCTACAATACCATATTATTGAGTTGTATCATATTTACATGTATCATTTTCACTTATATCATTTGGACATGTATTATCTTGACTTGTATCAATTTTAGTTACATAATGTATAATTTTTACTTATATCATTTGTACATGTATCATTTTGACATGTTATTGATCTACTGGAATATTTGACTTTCACTTGTTTTAGTTATATATGATGATGGTCTTCTCAGTATTGACTTGTCAATTTATATATATTAAAAGTGGTCGATGATTTTTGGATGGATATTTATTATGTATGATGATTTTAATTTACTGCTCAGGATGGATGTTGTCAAATTCAATTAAATTATAGATATTTGACTAACTTGTTTTAATTATAGATGATGATCATGTTATAATAATTATCTTGTTATTTAATCATGAGTTAAATAATTAAATTACTTACTCTATAATCATATGAGTTATTTAAGAGGCATGATATATTTAACTAATTAAATTGAAATAAAACATATTAAATTAATAAATGGAAGAAAAAGCACGAGCCCATAGTGCAACGGATGAGTTGTGGCATTCTTGTTGTGGCCACTAGGGTTCAAGTCTCCAGACTTGTTCCCTAGTTTGGAGTGTTGTGTGGTGGCATTGGAGTTTGGAGCCACATTAGGGTTCAAGTCTTCAGACTTGACCCTTGGTGTTTGGGTCAAGCCCTCGGGCCTAAGGTCCACTCCCTCACTGGGCTAGTGGGCTTGAGGGCTTTGTTCCCTCACTGGGCTACCATTCTCACAGGAGTGGATATTGTAGGACATCCTTGCTGGGGATGAGGTCCCCCATTTGTGGCCTCGCTAGTCCAAAACTCTAGTCAAAATCATTTACCAATAAAAATAAATAAATGGAAGCAAAAAAAGAAGCATTTTTAGAAGAAAAAAAGGAAGCAACAATGGAAGCCAAACTAGAAGCAAACTAGAAGAAATCTTGGAAGCAAAAACAAAATCAATTCAGGTAGCAAACAAAGAAGTAAAAATTGAAGCAATTTTAGAAGCAACAACAGATGCAATAATAGAAGCCATATTAGAAGTAACAAAAGACACAAAAATGGAAGAAAAGCTAGATACAACAAGCTGCATTATATTGGAAGAAAAACTGGAAGCAAAATCAAAAGAAAAATTGGAAGTAAAACTGGAAGCAAAGATGGAAGCAAAAATGGAAGCAAAACCGAAAGAAAACCTGGAAGCAAAATGGGAAGAAAAACTAGAAGCAAACCTAGAAGCAACACAAGAAGAAAAACCAGAAGCAAATTCAGAAGCCAAACTAGAAGCAACAAAGGACTTCATAATGGAAGAAAAATTGGAAGCAACAAAGGATGCCATAATAGAAGAAAAACTTGGTGTCAATTAGGAAGCTAAAAAAGAAGCTATTTTTGACATCATACTAGAAGGAAAACAAGAAGCACAACTAGGAGAAAAAATAGAAGCAACAATGGGAGCAGACTGTTGGATGTTGAGGATATGCTTGTTGATATGTGGTTGTCATTGATGTCAACACTATTAGCATTTGGTGCATTAAAGGTTGTATATGTCGAGGATATTGATAAAATTGTAAAAGGAAGTGTTCTAGGTTCCCAATGGAACTGTACAGGTCAAGAAGGCATTTTTTTATTTGCATTGAAGATTAGATAGTGTAGATTAAAGGGTGTATTGTTGAGTGTTTCTAGATCACCTACTGGAAGTTTCAGAGGTCCGCATGAAGTTTTGATTATGTTGTGGTCTAACAATGTTTTTTTGGTCTCTACCAATGTTCCTAAATGAAGTTTGTGTAATTTTTTTAATCTCATTTGTTATAGATGCTTCTCTATTGTTTCTTGGTGTTCTCAGATGTCTCTAGATCATTCTCTATTCTATGGTACATCCACATTATTCAGAGAGCTTGTGGTTGAAGATATTTTCTTGCGCATGTTCAATTTTTCATGTCCTTGGCCGACATGTTGGTAATAGCGTGTTGCAGATCTTCGTGGTGAATTTAATTAAATTATTTTTGTGTTGGAGATGTTAATTTGGGTCTCCACTATGTTGTGGCCAACCTTGGCAGATTCGTATTGAAAATTTATTTGTAAATTTGGGACGACATTGCAAATATGTTTTATTTTCTTGGCCGACTAAGTTGTGATGAAATGTCATGTAGTGGATATATAAGAGTGATTTTTTAAGAAAATTTAGTGTGTACATAAGTGTAAATGTATACCAGAGAAAGTGCAGCTATGTGAATAGTGTTTTAATCATTCGATAGCAGAGCAAAGTGTGAAGAAGATTGAGAGAAGAGTGAAGAAAGTTTTGTGTGCTTAATTGGAACTATAATTAGGCTTGTGTAGAAGCTATTCTTTCAGTTCATACTCTGTGGATCTAATCCATATTTTCGTATTGTTGGACAGTGAGTCAAGTCTTCTATATTTGAGCAGTGAACTCTAGGCAGTGTGCCTGAATGCATGTGCATTCCCTTTATTATTTCTCATTATAATTTTAACAGGGTATAATCTTGTGGACTGACATCCACCATGGTTTTTCCCCTAATAGGGTTTCCACATAAAAAATCTTGGTGTTATCTATCTCACTGATGTGTTAATTGTTTGTGGTTAATTTCTTATTCATCAGATCTGAGATCAAGTTAAGTAAGAAAAGTTTAAGTTTTTGTCACAACTGATTCACCCCCCTCTCAGTTGTGTTTCCTTGTTCTGCCAACAATTGGTATCAGAGCAGGTGCCTCTAAAGAAGTCTAAAAGCTTGAGGTGATCCAGGATGACAACATTCAAGAAGGATATTCTAAGATTTGATGTTACTAACTACTCACTATGGAAAGTTAGGATGCAATGTCATCTAAGATGTATTTGTGAAGCTTTTTGGAAGATTGCAAAAGATCCATATGTTATTCCTCATAATGGTCCCTCCACTACTGATGATATCAAAGATGATGAAAATAATATTAGGGCTATTGAAGCTTTGGTGAGTACTCTGAGAGATTCATAGATGGCTAATGTGATAGGGTTGCAGACAGCTCATGAGATTTCGACGAAGCTGGAAACTTTGTATGAAGGAGATGCTCAGGTGAAGATGGCTAAGCTACAAATCTTGAAAGGAAAGTATGAGAATTTGAAGATGGGTGAAGATGAAAATATTACTTCTTTTATGCAGAGAGTATATGAGATAGTGATGGGTATTAGATGTGCCGGTGGTTTTGTGGATGAAGATGAAATTGTGGCTAAGATACTCAGATCCTTGCCTCCATCCTACAAAGTGAAAGCTCATGCTATTGAAGAAATTAGATCAGTAACAAAGATATCAAGAGACACGTTGGTTGGAAAGCTTGCTACTTTTGAAATAAATGAAATTGGTGAATCTGCACCAAAGACTGAATCAACATTCAAGGCTGCAGTATCCAGAAATATCAGGAAAAGATATGGTCTGGGAGAGTGTTCCAGAAAAGTATCCAAGTATGATGAAGAACTGAAACAGCTTGAAGATAAAGAAAGAGAGGTAGAAGAATTGGAAGCACTGATTACAAAATAAGAAGGCAAAGGTAAAGGTAAGTGTAGACACCTAAAAATGGTCTAGAGAATCTAATTAATTAAATACGACTTATTTGATTAATTAATCTTAAATTCATTTACTTAGTAAATAAATAGAAATATTTATTTATATTAAGTTCATTATTAATTCTTCTACTTCTCTCTTAATTAAATAAACAAAATTAAAAACTTTGTTTTATTTAATTATTATCATTATTACTTCTTTTATACTTCTATCTTAAAAATTAAATACACAACTTGATATAATTTGTGTTATTTAATTACCTCATCACATTGCTTCTTAATTAAATAAAGATATTCTAAAAATCTTTTATTTAATTATCACTTTTCCTTTTTATTTTAATTTAATAAACAAACCCTATAGTTTGATTTATTAAATTATTCAATCCTCTTTTTGCTAAAATTAAATAAATTAAATTTATTTAAATTTATGCATAAATTATCTACCACTATTCACTCACCAATAAAATTAAATTTTCAAAATTTAATTAATGCAACTTTCATTCACAGGAAGAGCTTCGGGGACAGACCTGCAAGAAGTCCTCACAATCTCCTTCCTCCAATCTTCCCTCTCATCTTGCCTGGTGTTTTCATGGGGAGAAACAATCCTCCATGATCAGCTCCATCTTCTCATTCCATGCCATTCAATTCTCCAGATTGAATCACAGCCCCTTATCATGTATCCCTATGCAAATGTGCTGCCGTGAAAGCTATAAATACAGCTCTTTGGCTATAGGAAATGAATCCTAACTTGTGCAATCTTACTCTGCAGGTTTTCCAAGCATCTACACATTCAAGCAATCAAGCATCAAGCATTCATCTAGCATCCATCAAGCAGCAATCAAGCATCTCGCATTTGTAGTCATGGCTGCCATTACAATAGATTTGCATATTTAATCACATAGAAAATAGAATAGTTCATTTCTCATTCTCTAAATGTCATTTCAATAGTTTAATTAGCTTCTAAATCTAAGAGCAAAGTAAATTAGAGAGATCCTTTAGATTTAGAGAGCAATATGATAGATTTCTAAAGATTTTTAGTTTAAATTAGTTTAATTTCTTTAAATCTTAGATGCAATGTCTTATTTAGAGGTGTAGAAGCATGTTTAGATTGTTTTCCTCATTCCTACACTTACAAATTGGTTCCCACTGTGGGGCTTAACCCCATATTCTAATAAAATTTTGTGAAAAGTGTCATACAGGAATCAGCGTGATAGTTTTCGTGGAACCGTGACTTTTTACAGCGCGCCGTGCCACTGTTTTAGAGCGCAACGTCACTGTTTCAGCGTGTCGGGTTTCTGGTACAGCGCGCCATGTCACTATTCCAACACGCTGAGTTTCTGTTACAGCGCGCCATGTCACTATTCCAGTGCGCCGGGTTTCTATTACAGTGCCACGTCATTGTTCCAGCGTGCAGTGTTTCTGTTACAGCGCGCCACGTCACTGTTTCAGTGCGCCGGGTTTCTGTTACAGTGTGCCGAGTCACTGTTTCAGTGCGCCGGGCCATTGTCCTTAAAATCATTTTTTTATCTGGATCTGACGCATCCGCGGCCAAATCTTGTTTTATCTATTTTTCTTTTTTTAATTAAAATTTACCAATCCTAGGATAGAAATGGATAAAAATTGATCAATCCTAGGATAGTAACTTTACATTTTCTTGTGGGATTAAAATTGAACATCATGCTATTATGGAGCAATATCTCCATATAGATTAGATCATTTGTCTTTTGGGTTTTAAAAAGAACAACTTCTTTGCTGTGATTGGGTGATAGGTTTATGCTCTCCCCTTAACTGGGTGCATCAGAATACCAGACTCACTTTTACTTTAAGCATTTTCAAGCTTTCATTAAAACCTTTAGACAGGCCTGCCGTAGTGGGAAAAAGTACTCACCCTACGGGAACGACCTGAGTTGGGACAGCCAAAAGCCATGGCATTCCAACCCACTTTAAAATTTATGTGAATTTGGGGAAACCCTCTTTCAACGGAAGTGTGCAGGATAACCATCCCCAAAATCTTTGTTTTAAAGATTGGGAGGTCTCTCAAGGGATTTTATCCATTTGCTGCTCCGAACGGAAACCCTATCTAAGAACCTAGAAATAGAAGCACGCTTGTCAGTTTCTAAACATTGTAATACTCGGCGGTGCAGGGGCGGGGAAGAATCTACCCTCAAGCACTCACCATATAATTGCCAAGGACTGTTTGCTTAGGGGATCCGGTATCCACTTTCGCCACTCACGAGTACGCACCTAGAAAAGACAAAAACATGGGCGCCCTCTAGGGGGTGACATGGCTGTGTGAGTCGACGCAATTCCAAGCTGTGGGCCGTTCGAGTATATAACAATGACCTTTTGTCTCTAGGAGTGAGTCTATCTGAAGTGTTTTATCTGTTATAAACTAGTGAAAATAAAAAAGAATCATTGATTCTTAAGAACATACACTATCTGTTTAGATTCTAGGATTTCAAAGTCAACCATTCTATTCTTGCTTGCTGTGTTTTCTCTCATTAAATTCAGATAAGATCATCACAAAAATCTTCAAAATCAAAAAACTTGTGAAATTCTCATGATTCGAGATTGGGTATCCACCAAATTTGTCAAGAAATCTCTTGTCAAACGAATCATAAAACCAAAGAAAACACTTGCATACAAACAACTTCTGAGAAAACAATGATTTTTATATCAAAGCAGGAAAGTTCTACTCCAACATAGGACTTTTATTCATAGGTATCACGATTTCTCTAGAGGTTATACGGACGACTATGCTGTAGCTCCCTTAGATTCACAAGCATTTTATTAAAGAAGGGCTCTTAGGCAACACCACAACCACAGTCAAAGAATTCATCCAGAATACATCCCACAACCAGCCATCCAATACGACACTAGACCAAGTGAGTTTCATAGAATAAGATAGTTTTCTATTCCACCGCATCCGGTCTCTGTTATAGCGCTTTGGGTCTCTGTTCCAGTGCGTCTGGTCTCTGTCTCAGCGCATCAGGTCTCTATCTCAGTGCATCCGGTCTCTATTTTAGCGCTTTGAGTCTCTGTTCCACTACATCTGGTCTCTGTTATAGCGCTTTGGGTCTCTATTCCAGTGCATCAAGTCTTTGTTTTAGCGCGTCTGGTCTCTATTTTAGCGCGTCCAGTCTCTGTCTCAGCGCTTCAGGTCTCTGTTTTAGCACTTTAGGTCTCTGTTTTAGCGCTCCAGAAAGTCAAAAAAATAGAGAGTTGGTAAGACAGTTTGTCAGTTTGCCCATATCGATAACAAGGTTTTCATCAGTCTAAAACATTTTTTTCACAGTCCAAAACACTTGGGTCATACAAAAGAAAAACTTTACCATTACACCTAGATCTTGAAATATCTTGCAAAGTGTCCTTATCACCAAATATGAGATTTTCTGTCAAAGTTTCCCTATCAAGGATTTTTATCATCCTTCCATCACAAAACTAGACACGACTAAATCAAATTTTAAATCAAAAACCTCGACACTTATCTAATCAAAAATCCAAGATCAAAGTCTAGAGTAAAAAGTTTGTATGCCTATTTTTACACGATCAGCATATCAAAGACAACAATAAGAACAAAATGAAAGAATAGCAGCCATGGCTGAAGAAAACCCTTGGGGATGATATAGCAACACTGATCCTCTCATTAATTCACACGAGAAAGAAATAACTGTAGAGGAAATAGAGAAAGTTCAACAAGACCCTCATTTCCATAAATTTATGGAAAAGATGTTAGAGCAAGATATGGAAAAGTATCTTCTATTATTAGCTGACAAAGGTGCTAAGCTTCCTAAAGACTTTGATTTCAATCAACTCAAGGAAACAACCACACCTAACTCAACTAGTATAGAAAATCCAAATCAAATAGATGCTTTGACAAAACAAATCCAACAATTACAATTGCAGTTCCAAAATATCCAACAAGGGCCAACAAAAAGATATTCCTTACAGGACATTTGCCCTTATCCATTCGATCCAACCATTAACATGATACCATTTCCATGGTATTGTGAATACCCGACGTACAACAAATACAATGGAAGAAACGATCCATTTGATCACGTACAGGAATTTCGAGCCATGAGCATAGAGTTCGCACACGAGGACTCTTACTTGCTACGATTATTTCCAAGAAGCTTAGGAAACACTTGCATGGAGTGGTTTTCTAAATTGGAACCTGGGATTCAATCTTTTGAAGAACTGATCAATAGGTTCATAACACACTTCTCATTCAACATCCAACATGGGGTGACCTTAAAAGAACTCTACAACACCAAACAAGCAAAGGGTGAAAAGTTTCTTTCCTTTCTCCAACGATGGAGAAGGCTATTTGCTAAATACCCTAGATCTATTCCTGAAGAGGAGAAGATAGAGATGTTCATTGATAACTTAGTAGATGACATGAATTACAGATTGGACTTACAATGTCCATCTACATTTGAACAAGTTATCGAAAAAGGGCTCAAAATCAAAGAGGCTCTAATCAAAAGAGGAACGATCAAACACTTCATTGAAGGTTCAAACAATAACAATTCCTCTAACAACAACAACGAAAAGCCAAGATTTTGGCAAAAGAACAAGAATACTGATACCATGATTGATACACACACGTCTAAACCAGTATTCACCTTGACGCCAACCACTACAAATAAAGAAAACAATGGTATTAATGTCAAACAAAGTAGTGATCAAGGAAATAATCAAAACAGTGGAGAAACAAAAACCCAATCATTCCAACGACCATCCAATAAATGAAAATTCACGCCATTAGGACAATCATTGGAATCAGTCCTCAAAGAACTTTTAGATGAAAAACTCATTCAAGTACAAGATGCTAGAAATTGGGACCCTCAAGTCAAACCATCATGGTGGAATGACTTACATTACTGTCACTACCATCAAAATAAAGGCCACATGACTGAAAATTGTTGGTAGTTAAAACATGCGGTACAAGACCTCATAGATCAAAAGAAAGTATTTGTAGAGGGGCACCAAACAAACAAAGATCATACAATGTTCAAAAATCCTCTACCCAATTATCAGAAGGGAGAATCCTCTTTTGCAAACACTAAAGGTAAGAACATCAGTTATGTTTATGACACAATGATCCTTTGTTTTTCTGTTGCCAAGGAGGATGAAGAGTTATGCAATCAAATCAATCAGAACAAGGACATTACATCTACCAATTTGGTACAACATATGGAAAAATCTGAAAACCAAATTAACGTAATCACACTTAAAGGGAAACAAGAGTACCAACCAGTTAATGCCACAACAAGGGCACAATCAAAAGTTATATTGAAAGGAGCATCAATATCATCCCCATCTGTGGATCCTCCCTCTAATCAATATAATCTCATCGATCAATTGCAGAAAATACCGGCACAAATATCCATCTTGGAACTTTTAAAAAATTCCCCATCACACAAAGAGGTTCTTGAACAAGCTCTTGTATCAACCACGGTACCTAACAATTTGGATGTATGCCAATTCCAAGCTATGGTGGGACATCTATCTGCACCTCATTGCCTTTCATTTTCTGAACATGATGACGTATCACTCACCCATCCACATAATTCCGCCCTTCACATTGAAGTTCTCATCCATAAACACCGTGTTAAGCATGTCTTGATAGATGGAGGGGCTGGTTTAAATATTTGTACCTTAAAGTTGATTCATGCACTAGGATACTCAGATGAAGCCATTGATACAAGAAGAAAAATCACAATCAAAGCATATGATGAAGAAGAAAGGTCCTCTAAAGGGTTGATCATATTACCCATTCAAGTAGGACCTGTTGTCCAAAATGTGGTTTGTCAAGTCTTAGATAGAGAACTGACATACAACATACTATTGGGACGTCCTTGGATTCATGATATGCAAGCAGTACCTTCCACCTATCATCAATGCCTGAAATTTCCCGTCAATGGACGGGAAGTAACAATCACAGCAGACTATAACGACACTCAAGCTTGTCATACATTGAAAACATCTCAGGATACATTGATACCTCACAATAGAGAATTTGTCGCATCAAATTCATCTAATGGTGAGAAATAGCAAAGTTTCATATCAAAGTGGCTTCCAAAACAACAAAAATCACAAGAGATCAGGGTAGAACAATCTAACCCTTCAAATGTTGAAGAACAATTGGCTTCACTCTCACATCAATTCACCAAGGAAGTATAGATAAGTGAGGAAGGAATAAGTGAATATGGTGTTGGACACTCATTTCATTTATCAAAAATGTTACCCTCCTTACAAACATATGGACAACCATCTACAACCACCCAAAAATCAGCACAATCTACAACGGCGTTAGATGGCAGATTTATAAAAGCTGGCAACTTAGATGAAGAATCAGAAGATAAGGCCATACTAAATTGGCTTTATAGAGATGAGGAAGCTTCCACTTCCACGAGTAATATCATAGAAACAAATCAATATGGAAAGGGAAAAACTATTCTGGAGAAGATGGGATATTCAGGACAGGGACCTCTTGGGTTAAGGAAATAAGGCATAATAGAACCAATCCAGCCACTCATGCTCCAACATAAGGATAAAACTGGACTAGGATATACAGCAGAACAAGGATCTCTTGACCAAGGGAAACAAAGTGTAATGGAACCGATCCAAGTTCTCACAATTCAGCAAAATGGCAGTGTTGTGCAGTTTTTGCACACGCCCCACTTGGAGTAGGGACCCTCTTGTCATGGTGTCTTTTGACCTTTGGTTTTATGGGATTTGTCTTTTTAAGGTCTTGACATGTTGGTCTTGCTGGCTTTGATCCCTCCCTGAGGCTAAAATTGGTTAAAATGGGCTTTCAGTGAAAATCTGGGTCTTGACTTGAATCCGGGATTTTCCAGCTCCGGCGGATTTTCCCGTGCTCTGGTTCATTGTCTGGTCATCATTGAATTTTCTGAATCCGGGTTTCTGCTTAAATCCGGGATTTTTCGGTTATGATGGATTTTCCCGGACTATGATAAAGTCCCGAACTTCATTAAAATCCCGGTTTCTGCTATTTCCGCGGAATTCGTGTTCATCCGGATTTTCCGCATGTCTTGGGATTTTCCGAAATTTCGTCCTGGTCTCGGGTTTCTGGTTTTTTCAGATATGTCTTCTCATTCATTAATGCCTAGGGTACCATTGCTCAGATGCATATGTGGGTGGATTTAGAAACCTTTTAGGCCACATTTCGACTTCATTATTTACTTGTTTGCTGCTAAAGCATCTGAGTGCATTCCTTGCTCAAGCTTTGATCATCGATTTCGAGCTGTTTGCGTGTGAGTTGGTGGAGTGCAGATTAAGGTTTCTGTTGCTAGGGCATTCTCATCTCACAGTCGCTTCTTCAAGCTCAAGTTTCATCCATGCTGATCCATGGTAGGTTATCATTGGCCCTTCCATTTGTTTGCATGATGATTGAACTGTTCTATGTTGATTTGTGGTCATTTTGGGTCGGCCCATGTTTAGTCACGATTTTCCTCTTATCGAATTAGGGTTGGACCTATCTCAAAACCTCATCACCCGTACCAGGCGTATTTGTATTTACTCATTAGATGTTAAATGGGTCAGTGTTGATGGACGTTCGGGGTAGGATTTTATTTCTAGATGACTTGTTCATCATATTTGGTGAGATTAGGGTTTTGGGTGTTTTGCTCGAAACTGCTAACAATGGTTAAACCCTCATAATTCTATATCTTAAGCCAAGATTTAACTCGCCCCTGCCTTGTGAGGATTCAGAGTGCCTTGGATTGACCTTTGCAGTTGGTATTTTAGACCCCGAGCTTACACTATTTTCCATGGCGGAAGTCTGGTCATCAAATTAGGGCATCGTTGTTTTTCATGGAGAGTGGTCATTTGAGAGCCTTGAGAGTTTGAATTCGTTCACATTCTGAATTTTGATTGGTTGGCATTGATTTTGAAATCATTTGAACCCAAGTGAGGAAGTCTGCATGATCATTCGGACGCTGGTTCACTTGTTGTCATTCGTCGGAATTCCGAGGTGTCCGCGGAATTCCGTCCCGACTGGATTTTCCCAATTTTGGTTGATTCCGCGGGGTGTGACGATTTCCGGAGTACTTCGAACTGTCCGCGAAAATCCATTTTGTCCAGACTTTTCCGGTTTTCCTGTCTAGTTTTATTTCTTTCAATTTTCTGAAGATAGGATTAATGGAGTAAATGCTAAATGCTTGTTACTTGTTGCTAATAACTGAATTTTATGATAATCTTATGATATTTTGTCCGTACTAACGTTATGTTTCACTAATGATGTCTTGGCAATAGGAATCGGTTTGGGTTGGATTTCTCTGAAATTCCACCCCGACTGGATTTTCCCAATTTTTTATGTTTTCCCGGACTGCTGTATTTTTCTGGATCTTTAAGGATTGACGATATCTGATAGTTTTTAATTGCCTTATATGATTTTATGCTAATCCTTTGGTTGGAATATGTACAATAATTGAATACTCATGATGATCTTTTGTGAGTGCAGGCTAAATCAAGCAAGGCTGCAGCGGCAAAGTCTAAGGGTGACACAGAGGGGTCCTCCATCTCAGAGGTAGAAAGACTAAGATTGGACATCAAGAGTCAACTTCCTAAGAGCAAGATATCTTCCGTGTGGTCCGAGGTGTCTGATACCAATGTGGGAGCCTGGAGGTACGAGGAGTACAAAGAAAGAACAGCTGAGAAGAACCTGTCAGTCCTAAGGAATGGAATGATGAAGTCCAGATTGGTGCATGTGGCAGGGTTCCCTCCAGCAATCCAATGCTATTAATTAATCCTGGAGTGTGCTCAGCAGTAAGAATTTGACACATAGAGGGTGGTCAGCACAGAAGGAAGAGTCTTAGCAAATTTCAACCCCGTTTCTATTGCCTAGGCCTTCGACATGTCAGATTTTCGTTCTGTGTGCACCCTGAACATCGACATGGCCAGGACATATTATGAGAATGAGCCCACCAAAGCTCAACAGATGATCAATTCTTGGTTGGAGAAGCCAAAGTCACATCATTCCAAGTTACCCAAGCAGTTGCATAGAGTTAAGTTCAGGTTAGATATCTACGATGCAATCACACTTTTGAGTAGAGTGGCAGGTTTGAAGACCGCTGGGGTGTTAGAAAATTGGATGGTTCACGTGATAAACAAGATTGAGCAGGGTTTCGATTATCACTAGGTAGGGCTTATTAGCACCATAATTGACAAGCAGCTGAGGGATGTCTTGGAAACAAAGAGGTTCACCATGTCCTCTTATGTCATGTATGTGCTTGCCAGATTGTACCCATACAGGGGTTTGAATCCACGAGGAACATTTGGACAAGATATAGTTTATGAGGTATACCCGGAGTTGCACCTAGGACACAAGGACTACATAAGGGTCAATGATGCATTCACAATGCATATCACTCGGATGCTTCAGAATGCCGAGCATGTGAGACTATCAGATGGAGCAAAAGGGTTGATAAAGAATTATGGGGCCTAGTTCATCCAATTTCCCACCTTCACCTACATTAGAATTGATGGATTCCCGGTCGCGCCATATAGGTTACCTCGGTATCCTACTGATCACATTGTGTTATTGGAGATTGTGAGGCAAATATGTGAATTTGATGCCATAGTCAAAAAGGAGAAGCATAAAATAGGCTTTGGTGGTGATTTCCCTCTGGGAATTGGCATGACAGAAGTGTTCCCTTCCATCCAATCAGCACACACCGCAGGAGATGAATTGGCAACATATGGTTTCTCCTTCCACTCCAAGAGAACAAAATTTGATATCACCGGGGAGGCACAGAAGAAGGCTACCAAGGAGTACCGTCATAAAGATGACCTAGAAGACTATTGGGCCAACATTAATGATGATCTTGAAGCAAGAAAGAAGAGGTATTCTAGGCTCCTTGTTGATGTGATCAGATAGTATAATGTCAAGCTAATCCCGGACCAACTGGAAGACGATGGAAACCTAGTGCAAGATCATGCCTATGAAGCTGTTAAGGATAGGTCAATCGGAGAAATCAACTGGAATGAGGATGAGGCCACAGAGTTGGAGGACCTAATGGCCCCGGTTATGAAATTCACCACTTCTTGGTTGAAGCACAAGGTTTGGGAGCTTGAGAGCGAGAAGGTAGCCTGTACCTTCAATTTAATGGGAAATCTCAACCCAATGTCTACTTTAGAAGAATCCGGGGATGATGACCCCAAAGGGAAAACCCAAAAGAGCTCACCTTTCAAAATAAAGATCAGAGGCCCTAAAGAAAGTGAGCCGGAACCAAAAAGAAAGCCAAAAGGAAAGAAAAGAAGTCAGGCTTTGAAGATTGGTAGATCCTTTGATGAGGAAGAGTTGGAAAAAGCAGAAGAAGAAAGTGCTCCTCCACCACCAAAGAAGACAAGAACAACGAGGACTTCAAAGAAGAAGGTCCAGGACACATCCAAGGGTGAGCCTCCTATTGTTGATATAGAGAGTTCAGGAGAGAAGACAAAAGTCTACATGAGAAGATCAAGGACTCCTTCACCTAAGGACACTGTGCAAATGAGGGATTCTCCTCCAAAGCCACCAGTTGTGGAGCCATCTAAGGTTGCTTCTTCTCCACCAAGCGTGCATGAGCAAGAGACTCTTAAGGGACATGAGACAAGTGGAGAAGCAGAGCCATTCAAGGAAGGGGCACTCTTTGGTGAGGCAGCTAAGCTTGAGGCCGAAGAGGTAGAGAAGCATCCTTCTCCTCTAGTGATGTATGAAGATTCTCCGGAGAATAGCAAAGGAAATGGATCACCTGGGAAGGACGAGGACATCCTTGTTAGAGCTCCATCACTTGTAAAAGAGGATGAAACTGAGGTAGGTGACCAAGGTGGGCTATATCCTAAGAAAGGAAAGGATGAAACATCAGAAAAACAACAGGAAGAGACAACAACAGAGGAAATTTGAGTAGAATCTGTTGTCCCGGATTGGCTTGAAAAGGAGATCACAAGGAAGAAACAGGTTGTTGTTGAGGACACTCCTTTGGATTGGGATGAAATGCTATCCAAGATGGGCAAAGGAAAGAAGAAGAAGGCAGCTAAGGTAGTCTCAAGGATAGAAAGAGATGAAGCAAATAACAAAGTTATCCACATTGCCACCCCTGCTGTAGATAAGACAAGAGAGGATGTCACTGGTGAAGATTACAATGTGCAGACCATTAATCTTGGGCTAGCCTCCATGGAACAGGACATTGATGAATATGAAGGCTCCAGTGCGGTAATCATTGGGAGGTTAAGAAAGGAAGCTCAGACCAAGCATGAGCTTAGAAAAGAAAATGAAATGCTTATGAAGTTCTTGGAGGATGTAATGAAGCCTCTGCAATCTCTCCACCCCTCTTCCTCTGTCACTCCTGGTTTCTTGCCTAAAGAAACCATCTCCGAAATTGAAAAGATGAAGGCCTTTGCTCAAACTAGAACGGATTGGTTGAAGGATGTGCAGGCAAGAGGAGATAGTGCAATCAAGGATATCCTTTCAATTGGGAAGGATGCAATCTGAGCCAAGGAGTTATTGGAGCATGTGTTATCCCAGGACAAAGAGGACATTGACCTTCTACTGCAGAAATCCAAGGTCATCATAGAATATGGTAAAGATCAGTTGGTTACAGATGGGATCCTTCCTTCCTCTAGATTAAATGAACCTTGGGAATGGTTTGAGGCTCTGCAGATTTGGCAGAAGGCCATGAGGAAGATCCAGAAATGGAGGAAGCTGATGGATGGTGACCTGACTGGTGTCTATGAGGGTTGCATTGCATTCTTTGAAGTTGTGACTGGCAGGAGAAAGATAGCTCCTAAGTACCTGCGTCTGGAACAACTGAAGGAATGGTGGCATGATGTTTATGCTCTAGACTCCGAGAATGTTATAACAGGGCACCAGTTGGATGACGCAGCAACATACCTGCCAGTGGTGGATAAATATCAGGCACATAAGGATGATTGGAATAAGACTGTTGAGCAGTCAAGGGAGGAGATTGACTCTATTAAATGCAGACTTAAGGTTTTGCCTTTGCCACCTGTCACTGAGCTGGATAGGGTGTTTTTGAGGGTTCAGGGATCGTTGGCCCAGAACAAGGATAAGGGAGGCGGTATTTAATGCCCTTTTGAGATTTTTGCTTCTCTATTATCATGGGGCATGCATTGATCTGGGCTACATTAGAGGTTGTTTCTAGGCCGACCTTGATGATGTATCGGCATTTAATGTATGCCATATTTTGAATTCTTAAGGCCGACTTGTTTTGGCAGTTTTGTTTTATTTTGTAAATGTTTGGCTGGGCTGACATATCTTGGGATATTGCTATAAAGGGCATTCCTGCCTCATTGTAAGACATTAGAAAATATAGAGAAGAGATAATAGAGTCAAGTAGGGATTAAAGCATTTTGTTAATTTCTTGAAGCAAGTATTGTAAACAAATAGTGGAATTGTTGCAACATTTTGGTGGTCTAATACAATTGAAGACATTTTGGTTTTCCTGGTGCAATCTCTTTTGTTATTTCATCTTGCATGGTTCTTGTTTTTTTATTTTTCAGATTGCTTAAAGATCTAGGGTTTAGTTTTAAGAATTACATTAGTTTGGTGTATGATGTTTATGATTTTATATTTGGAATGTTTGTAGCAATCTCTAGTCTATACTCCCAGTAACTATCTGATTGTAGTAGGCTGGTGAAGTCAACCTGGACCATATATTTACATGTGCTTAAGTTTTATTGTGGATGAATGTCTATGATTTCAAAATCTATATACCTTAGAAGATTGCACCGTTCTTGTGATATTGTATTGTGGGTTGATCAAGAATTGGTTACTTGAGATTGGTCCATTCTAGATATCGGTCATTTGCATTGTCCATTCTAGGAATTGTTTAGATCTTATTATATTCTTGCACCCTTATCTTTTGCTATTTCTTTATTATCTAGTTAGATTTAGGATTTGAGATCATCATATTGTAAGATCTGATAAGTGGAAGGATATAGTTTGCTTGTAGTAAGGTCCGATTGTGATTACCAGCATTTCACATTTTATCTGAGTTGTTTATGCATTGTCATGACCTGACACCCGAGAGACCTTGGGGTGATTTTCAGTAGTTTATTGTTGAAAATAACCTTTCAAGAGAGATAGAATATTGCATTATGTCTGAGTTGTTGCTATGCAGAAAACATCATCAATAGATTGGCGCTAGAAGGAGGGCCTGAATGAGCACACTAGATCATTTCTTGAATGCCATCTCTCCGAGGAGATATAGGAGAAATACCAGATCTACTACAGGAGAGGAAGATTTACAGGAATTACAGTTCCCTACTAGGTCAAGAAGGACTCAAGAAAGGGGAGAATCCTCATCACCCATCCCTTCGCCAGCATCATCCATATCTTCACATCTAGAGGTTGAGGCCATACCCATCCCTGAAGCATTTCCCATTCAAAAACCTCAGCCTATCGTTAACCAACCACAACCACCACCCCTGCTTTTGCCAATGGCTTTCCTAGCTAATAATCCATCCCCTTTGTCTTTCAATGCTTACAATGTAATGCCCAAAAACCCTGAACACTTCTGTTCAAAGTTCCATGTTAATGACCCAAACAGGACTGCAGAAGAACACATAAGGATTTTCCAAACCTATCTCAAAGACAGAGGGATTGTTCATGAGGATGTTGCCTGTAGGTTGTTTCCTTATTCACTAGGGGAAGAAGTTTTTTACTGGTACAATCACCTCCCATCTAGCTCAGTTCTCAATTGGAATGATATTGAGACTGCCTTTCTACAGAAGTTCAGAATACCTATCAGTGCTAATGAATTGTATTTGCTATTCACTAGAGTCAAGAGAGAGGTCAATGAACCAATATCCAATTTCAATAATAGGTTTCACCGTGTGTACACCAGACTTCAAGATCCTTATGTTTTGGATGACAATACAACCCTTGGAGTTTATTATGAAGCCCTGGATAGCCTCACAGCAACCTTCCTGAAATGGAGACCCAATCCTCCAGCTACCCTAACTGATGCTTATACAAAACTTGTTAAACTTAGCACAGATCTGAGGCAACATATAACTGGGCCGTTGCCTTCTTTAGGACCAGTTGCACATCCTGGTCAAGTTCAGGCAGTAAATCAGGCAATGACCAATCATACCCCAATCATGAATCTAATACCTCAATTACATTCGGTGCCACATCCTGGTCTTCCCATGAGCCAGGTCTCTCCTGTGATGAATTTCCCCCAGCAACAGGTTAATCAGCCCATGTATCAGCCACAGCCAAATAGTTTCCCTGCCTATTTGCAGAACTCTGAAGTGTTGCACCAGGCTATGGGATCTGCTACAATGCTTGTCCCTCCTCAGAATAACCCAAGCCGGATCCCTTATGCTGATCCAAATAAAGAAAGGATTGATGAAATGGCTGAGAAAATAAAGAAGTTAAACATAGAGGTGACCTACTTGAGGAATCAAAATAGCCAATTACAAGCCACTCAGAAGAATATACAATCTAATCAGAATAGGGAATTTCCACAAGGGCAGAATTTTGATAGAGGACAGCGTAATGAGAGAGGATTTCATAATGACAGAGGATATAATCAGGATAGAGGTTACAATAGTGACAGAGGCTACAATAATGATAGGAGACAGAATTTTGATAGAGGACAAGGTAGTGGATTAGGATTTGATAAGAGGCCATCGCAGGGGCAGAGCAGAACATGGAATACGGGACCTAACAATGGAGGAGTTCCTACTCCCTTGGATCAACCTGTCAACCAATCAACAAACCAGCTAGTTAGTCAAGACAAGCCTCCCAGTGGTGTATATTTAGCTGAGGCTGCTCTGTCAGGATGGTGTAGGCTTCATAAGACAAGTCAGCATTCAGAGTTAGAATGTCCAGAGTTCCAAACTGCTACTTCCATTTTCCAGTATGAGGTGGAGAATAATGCAAATGGGTAGGAGATGATTCCTTCTTCCCCCTATGATTCTACCGTGCTAGTATTAAATCACGCTCCCTTCCCAGTAAGTGAAGAAAATAGTTCAGAGGAAGAATCTGATTCCCAGGAAGATAAAACGGATCAGATCTGCAATGGGGAAGAAGTGGCTTGGTTATTTAATGAAGGAACAATGAATGATAATGGCCCCCTCGATCAGGAAGAAGCTTATTTCGAAGAGGTACAGATGTTCCAGAGGCAAGGTTTGAGAGATATGCCTCATAGGTGCCCACATGCTGGAGGACCTTTCACTACCTCTATTCCTCCTAACAACTTTAGTACTCCCCCAGATCCTAATGCTAGCAATAATCCATCTTTCCCACAGGTATCCAGGCAGTACCTTTCGAAGGAAAGACAAGCTCAAACTGACCCACAAAAGGAAAAGGCTGTTCAAACAAGCAGAGACAAGGTGGAGGAACCTCCCAGGGAAGCATCAACTGATATGAGTGAAGAGAAAATGGCTTCCTATGTTGCTGAGGAGTTCAAGAAAATTAAAGGTAAATCTTTTAGCATTTGAGTTATTAAGATTCCCTGCAATTAGGAAGGTAGTTTTAGGTACTTATGATGCACGTTCAGTATCTTTAGATAAACCTTCTGGTGAGAGTATCAGCAATTTCTCTCTTTATCAGCCTGTGAAGACACAAAGTCAATTCCATGTTCAGACTAATTTGCCGCCTGGAGATAAAGGAAAGGAGAAGGATAAGACTCAAGTGGCTCAAGTAGATACTCAGCCCACTTTGTTTCAAGGGAAGACAGACACTCCACCATTTCTGATTTTTGTGCGTATATTTGGTAAGAATTTGCATAATTGTTTACTAGATTCTGGTGCTTCCACCAATGTGATGCCATTTGGAGTTTGTAGAGCCTTAGGGATTACACCTGCTGACTCTTAGAAGAAGGTGACCCAGCTGGATAGAACTGAAGTAAATGTGGTGGGAGAGTTAAACATGATTCACATGCAGATAGCTTCTGACCCAAGGACTCAACAAGTTATCAATATTCAAGTAGCTGATATCCCTGATGCGTATGGTTTGATTCTAGGAAGATATTTTACTAAGGCTTTGAATGGGTATGTGTCTACTGATCACTCTCACATGTGGCTTCCCTGGAAAGGAGTACCCAATCATATCAGAATTGAGAGAGAGCCAAGAATGAAATACATGATTACAGAATACCAAAAGACTTCAACAGAAGTTTTGATATCAGAAGTTGGCATGGGAAGTTATATGTTGTCAACATAGTATGAGGAATCAGACTCAAAGGAGGTGTTGATGCTACACATGATGCCTATCGATGCAGAAACTGGATCCAACCCTGTTACTATTTTGATAAAATCAGTAGAAGAAGAAGAGGAAACTGAAGATACTCAGATCAGTCTATTAGACAGTTTTCAAGAATTCATCAAGCAATGTGTTGACAATCAAATTCATCTAGGTAGAAGGACAAGCTTTGAAGAATTACTCTTACCCAATTGGTGTAGAGTCCACAATGCTTCCCATTCAGAGTTGGAGTGTTGTTTATGCCAAACAACGGTAGAACAAGTACAAAAGTGCATGAATCCAACCCTGGCAGATAAAACAGATATACAGAACCCTAAGGGAGAATATAAGGGAAAGAAGTCCCTGTCATTTGAAAAACTATCCAACAATATTACGCCAAAAGATGTGATGAAGAGGACTACCACTGCTGAATGCTGGACTCTCAGGTTTGATGGATCCAAGTCCAAGCATGGAGCTGGGGCAGGGTTTGAACTGATCAGTCCAAAAGGTAAGAATTTCTTTGCAGCCCATAGGCTTCAATTTCATTGTACAAATAATGTGGCAAAGTATGAAGCATTAATTCATGGGCTCCTTATGGCACTTAAGAAAAAGGTTAAGATTCTACAAGTTTTTGGTGATTCTGAGTTAGTAGTTAAGCAAGTAAGAAAACAGTAGTCATGCCATGATAGGAGAATGACTAACTATAGACATAGAGTGTGGGACCTCATTGAGGGATTTGATGCCTTCAACATTCAGCTAATACCACGGCGGAAGAATCAAATAGTTGATTCTCCGGCTCAAGCAGCAAGCACCCTGCAGCCTTTATCTTTGCCAGGATTGAAGAAATTCACTGTAGAATTGACTCATGTGCCATCGGTTCTAGACAACATTACTAACTTCCAGGTGTTCGAAGACGATAAACATATTCTGGATTTTATCACCAATACATATGTTTTTGCTTCTCAAATCATTGATGAGATAGAGCTTCAGGAAGCAGAACTGGATTTAGAATGAGTAATGAACTTAAAGTCAAATACTATTCCAAGGGGAATGGTACAGTTGGAATGAATTTTTGATATAAATAAGATTAAAGATCAGGAACAAGAGTCCAAGAAGGAATCCATCAGTGGACAGTGTGATACTTACAATATGGGAACTGAAGATAATGCTAAGAATATTTTCATTGGCAAAGTATGCACTCTTGAAGAAAAATAAGGGATAATTGAAGCCTTGCATAGCTTTCCAGATATAGTAGCCTAGAGTTATGAAGACTTGAAAACCTATGACACATCAATCATAACTCACACTATACCTTTGAGGCCAGGTGCCAAACCTTTCAGGCAGAGACAGAGGCCTATAAACGCATTGTTGGAACCACTCATATAGAAAGAAGTTCAAAAATTACTATCTGCTAGAATCATATTCCCGGTCAGACATTCAACATGGGTGGCAAACCTTGTTCTAATGAGGAAAAAAAATAGAGAAATTAGGCTCTATGTTAATTTTAGGAATTTAAACAGATCGTCAGAAAAGGATAATTATCCAGTTCCTTCGTTGGATGAAGTACTTCAAGTGGTTAACGGATCTCAAATGATGTCCTTTCTGGACGGCTATTCAGGGTACAATCAAGTAATGGTTCAGTATGAGGACAGACATAAGACTGCCTTCACAACTAAATGCGGTACCTTTGCCTACAGGGGGATGCCATTTGGACTCATTAATGCAAGGGCCACATTTCAAAGGGCTATGGATATTTCTTTTAAAGATATCATAGGCAAATGCATCATTATTTATATGGATGACCTGACTGTGTTCTCAAAGAACAGAGGGGATCACATCTCAGATTTGCACAAAGTGTTTCAAAGGTGCAGGGAATTTGGCATATCCTTGAATCCTAAAAAGTGTATTTTCAGAGTAACAGAGGGAAAATTGCTAGGACATGTGATATCAGAGAAGGGAATTGCTATTGATCCAGAAAGAGTGGAGGCCATCTTGAAGATTCAGTCACCTGCTAGCAAAAAGGAGATGAAGTCTTTCTTTGGCAAGATCAACTTCGTCAAAAAATTCATTACTGGATTTGCTGAAATCGTGAAGCCACTCAATGCAATGCTCAAGCAAGATGCTAAGATCGAATGGACTACGGAAGAAAAGGAAGCATTTGCAGAAATCAAAATGGCCATTGTTGATGCTCCAGTATTGGTAAGTCCTAATTACAGCAAGCCTTTTCACATCTATTCATTTGCTTTAGATCATTCGTGTGTTGGAATGTTAACTCAAAAGTCTGATGAGGGAAATGAGCATCCCATTGCTTTTATGAGTGCCCCATTAAAAGATGCGGAGTTGAGATACCCAAGTGTAGAAAAGCAGGCATATGCTCTGGTTAGAGCAGTGAAGAAATTCAGACATTATATCCTCAGGAATAAGGTTTATGCAGTTGTCCTAGACCCCGCAGTCAAGTTACTTCTGATGCAAAATGAGATAGGAGAGCATAGAGCTAAGTGGGTGACAATGCTACAAGAGTACGACATTGAAATCCAGCCCATGAAGTTAGTAAGAGGACAAGGACTCACTCAGACTATGGCAGAAATTGGTCCTGAACTAACTTTTCAGAATTATAACATTGAGGAGGTTTCTCTAGATGGCTGGTATGATGACATAGTTTATTACTTACTGAACCAACGATCTCCAGGTCATCTCAATGCTGTTTAGAGGAGGACCCTACGATTGAAGAGTGATAGTTTCATGCTAAAGGGAGATTTTCTGTACAAGAAAAATCACGAGGGCATTTATTTGAGGTGTCTTGGGAAACAGGAAGCTGAAAGGGTGATAAACGAATTTCATGAAAAATACGGCACAGACCATGGTTCTGCGATCACCACAGCAAATCAGATTTTGAGGGAAGGGTATTACTGGCCCACGTTATTCAAGGACGTCCACCATCATGTCAGGACCTGTCACACTTGCCAGACCACAGCAATGAGGGAAAGGTATTCAGCGCTTCTGCTTCAACCGGTCACTAAGGTAAGGCCTTTCACTCAATGGGGTATGGATTTCATAGGCCCCATCAACCCACCATCTTCTGCAGGACACAAGTACATTCCCACTATTACTGATTATTTCACAAGATGGACTGAGGCTTTTGCTTGTAGGCAATGTACATCTGAGGTGGTGATTGATTTTCTAGAATCTGCTATTCTTAATCGATTTGGATGTCCTATTTCTGTTGTCTGTGATAATGGTCCTGCTTTTGCATCTTTAAAATTTTCAAATTGGGCTTTCGATCATGGCATTATTGTGAAGTTTGCATCCAATTACTATCCTCAGGGTAATGGCTTAGCGGAGTCCTCTAATAAGAACTTATTGACTGTCATTCACAAGATGTTAGAGAGAAACCCAAAAGACTAGCACACCCAGCTTTGGTTTTCCCTTTGGGCAGATCGTACAAGACTTAAGTCATCCATTGGAACATCTCCTTTTCACCTAGTATATGGTCTGGAACCAGTATTCCCAATTCAACTTAAGATCCCAACCTTGAAGTTTATCAATGAGTTTTATGATGAGGGGGACAGAAGAGAGGCTAGGTTGACAGAGCTACTGAACCTTGAGGAGAAACGAGACACTGCCCTTGAGAATTTTGCCAAACATCAGGGGGTAGTTAAGAGATGGTTTGATAGGAGGGCTAAAGTCAAAGCCTTTAGGATTTCTGACCTAGTCTTGTATTGGGATAAACCTCATGATCGAAAATGGGACCATGGGAAATTTGACAAACTGTAGCTTCGTCCATATCAGATTGTTGAAATACTTGGAGATAATGCCTTCTGTCTGAAGACTCTCACGGGAGAAGATATTCCACTGCCTGTCAATGGGCAGTATTTGAAACATTATTTCCAGTCCTGAACTGTTTTCAGCTCCCTGCTTTGTATATAGTTAGTTTAGGTTGCTTTCTGTTGTTTTGTTTGGTTAGAGTAGGTTTCTTTTTTGTTTGCTTGTTTTGCTTTGGTTAGATTTGGTTTGCTTTGGTTTGTTTGCTTTTGTTTGCATCGCTCCTGCTCTTGGTTCCTTCTCTCTTGGGGATCCCTGGTTGTATTTGTATGACAGTGGTGACAAAGTTGGTCTAATGCCCTTGGTATTTCTTTTACAAACTCTAATCATCCTTCCAGGGTATTATGGTATGAATTTCCTACCCACTATCACTTATCTTTGTGTTGAAGCAAGGGATTTTCTAGTCAGAATGAACAGGAATATATTAGGGTCTCATATTTTAAATTAAAGATACCTGAAGTTGCATAAGGTCCTTATGAAGTTTGAACAAGTGAAAAATCCTTTTTTTGCTCTAGTGCCACTGTGGTTCTCATCCCTGAGTGCGAACTTCATTATTCACAGGTTGAAGCGAAAATAATGAAAAGATAAGCATTATAAAAAAGAAAAGAAATACATATTGAAAATTGAAAGGGTTTGAATTCAACTCATCAGGGGGATCTGGATATCTCTACCGGGGCTATAGATGCCTGGCTGGCTGTAGATTTTTGTTCAGGGGAATCACAGTGATAACCTCGTCAGGGCTATGGACACCTGACTGGCAGCAAGGCTCTATCTAGGATACTTTTAGAGTACGAATCTTATGTAGCTTGTTCATACCGAGTTTGGTTCCTGTTGTAACTGAGGGAGGGTAATGAATACATATGCACACACTTTGACCCTGGTATAGGAAAGTTTGGCTGACTAGGGGGGCTTCTTTTTTTTACCATGGGTGGTGGCAGAATAGGTAAATTGAAACCATGAGTTCTGGGTTCTTGATTCCAGTTTGTCATCGAAATGCTCAGGAGCATTTCCCTAGCAGAGTCACCATTTGTTGTGCAGTTTTTACACACACGGCCCACTTGGAGTAGGGACCCTCTTGTCATGGTGTCTTTTAACCTTTGGTTTTATGGGATTTGTCTTTTTAAGGTCTTGACATGTTGGTCTTGCTGGCTTTGATCCCTCCCTGAGGCTTAAATTGGTTAAAATGGGCTTTCAGTGAAAATTCGGGTCTTGACCTGAATCTAGGATTTTCCAGCTCCGGCGGATTTTCCCGGGCTCTGGTTCGTTGTCTGGTCATCGCTGAATTTTCCGAATCCGAGTTTCTGCTTAAATCCGGGATTTTCCAGTTATGACGGATTTTCCCGGACTATGATAAAGTCCCGAACTTCATTAAAATCCCGGTTTCTGCTATTTCCGCAGAATTCCTATTCATCCGGATTTTTCGCATGTCTTGGGATTTTCTAAAATTCTGTCTTGGGCTCGGGTTTCTAGTTTTTTCAGATATGTCTTGTCATTCATTAATGCATAGGGTACCATTGCTCAGACGCATATGTGGGTGGATTTAAAAACCTTTTAGGCCACATTTCGACTTCATTATTTACTTGTTTGTTGCTAAAGCATCTGAGTGCATTCCTTGCTCAAGCTTTGATCATTGATTTCGAGCTGTTTGCATGTGAGTTGGTGGAGTGCAGATTAAGGTTTCCGTTGCTAGGGCATTCTCGTCTTGCAGTCGCTTCTTCAAGCTCGAGTTTCGTCCACGCTGATCCATGGTAGGTTATCATTGGCCCTTTCATTTGTTTGCATGATGATTGAACTGTTCTATGTTGATTTGTGGTCATTTTGGGTTGGCCCATGTTTAGTCACGATTTTCCACTTATCGAATTAGGGTTGGACCTATCTCAAAACCTCATCACCCGTGCCAGGCGTATTTGTATTTACTCATTAGATGTTAAATGGGTCAGTTTTGATGGACGTTCGGGGTAGGATTTCGTTTCTAGATGCGTCGTTCATCATAGTTGGCGAGATTAGGGTTTTGGGTGTTTTGCTCAAAACTGCTAACAATGGTTAAACCGTCATAATTCTATATCTTACGCCGAGGTTTAACTCGCCCCTGCCTTGTGAGGATTCAGAGTGCCTTGGATTGACCTTTGTAGTTGGTATTTTAGACCCTGAGCTTACACTGTTTTCCATGGCGGAAGTCTGGTCATCAAATTAGGGCATCGTTGTTTTTCATGGAGAGTGGTCATTTGAGAGCCTTGAGAGTTTGAATTCGTTCACATTCTGAATTTTGATTGGTTGGCGTCGATTTTGAAATCATTTGAACCCAAGTGAGGAATTCTGCATGATCATTCAGATGTTGGTTCGCTTGTTGTCATTCGTCAGAATTCTGAGGTGTCCACAGAATTCTGTCCCGACTGGATTTTCCCAATTTTGGTTGATTCCGCGGGGCATGACAATTTCTGGAGTACTTCGAACTGTCCACGAAAATCCGTTTTGTCCAGACTTTTCCGTTTTTCCTGTCTGGTTTTATTTCTTTCAATTTTTCGAAGATAGGATTAATGGAGTAAATGCTAAATGCTTTTTTCTTGTTGCTAATAACTGAATTTCATGATAATCTTATGATATTTGGTCTATACCAACGTTATGTTTCACTAATGATGTCTTGGCAACAGGAATCCGTCTGGGTCGGATTTCTCTGAAATTCCGCCCCGACTGGATTTTTCTAGTTTTCGATGTTTTCCCGGACTGCTGTATTTTTTCGGATCTTTAAGGATTTGTGATTTCTGATAGTTTTTAATTTCCTTATATGATTTTATGCTAATCCTTTGGTTGGAATATGTACAATAATTGAATACTCATGACGATCTTTTGTGAGTGCAGGCTGAATCAAGCAAGGCTGCAGCGGGAAAATCCAAGGGTGACACGGAGGGGTCCTCCATCTTAGAGGCAGAAAGACTAAGATTGGACATCAAGAGTCAACTTCCTGAGAGAAAGATATCTTCCATGTGGTCTGAGGTGTCTGATACCAATGTGGGAGCCTGGAGGTACAAGGAGTTCAAAGAAAGAACAGCTAAGAAGAACCTGTCAGTGCTAAGGAATGGAATGATGAAGTCCGGATTGGTGCATGTGGCAGGGTTCCCTCCAGCAATCCAATGCTATGAATTAATCTTGGAGTGTGCCCGGTAGTATGACTTCGACACACAGAGGGTGGTCAGCACAGAAGGAAGAGTCTTAGCAAATTTCAACTCCGTTTCTATTGCCCAGGCCTTTGACATGCCGGATTTGCCTTCTGTGTGCACCCTGAACATGGACACGGCCAGGACATATTATGAGAATGAGCCCACCAAAGCTCAACAGATGATCAATTCTTGGTTGGAGAAGCCAAAGTCACATCATTCCAAGTTACCCAAGCAGTTGCATAGAGTTAAGTTCAAGTCGGATATCTACGATGCAATCACACTTTTGAACAGAGTGGCAGGTTTGAAGACCGCTGGGGTGTTAGAAAATTGGATGGTTCACATGATAAAAAAGATTGAGCAGGGTTTCGATTATCACTGGGCAAGGCTTATTAGCACCATAATTGACAAGCAGCTGAGGGATGTCTTGGAAACAAAGAGGTTCACCATGTCCTCTTATGTCATGTATGTGCTTGCCAGATTCTACCCATACAGGGGTTTGAATCCACGACAAACATTTGGACAAGATATAGTTTATGAGGTATACCCAGAGTTGCACCTAGGACACAAGGACTATAGAAGGGTCAATGATGCATTCACAATGCATCACTCGGATGCTTCAGAATGTCAAGCATGTGAGACTGTCAGATGGAGCAAAAGGGTTGATAAAGAATTATGGGGCCTGGTTCATCCAATTTCCCACCTTCACCTACATTAGAATTGATGGATGCCCGGCCGCACCATATAGGTTACCTCGATATCCTACTGATCACATTGTGTTATTGGAGATTGTGAGGCAAATATGTGAATTTGATGCCATAGTCAAAAGGGAGAAGCATAAAAGATTGGGGCGGGGGCTCTAGCTCGGTTGGCTAAGTAATTCTGTTGCGGCTCTGCTAGTCACGAGTTCTAGTCTCCCCCGTCCCGTGGTACCAGAGGGCATGTCGCCAGCACCGTCGGTCACGTTAAAAAGTTTACCAGGTGCCTGCAGTTTATAGGGGGTCGTGCTACCCGATTCCTGCAGTCTAAAAAAAAAGGGAGAAGCATAAAACAGGCTTTGGTGGTGATTTCCCTCTGGGAATTGGCATGATAGAAGTGTGCCCTTCCATCCAATCAGCACACACCACAGGAGATGAATTGGAAACATATGGTTTCTCCTTCTACTCTAACAGAACAAACTTTGATATCACCGGGGAGGCACAGAAGAAGGCTACCAAGGAGTACTGTCATAAAGATGACCTAGAAGACTATTGGGCCAACATTAAGGATGATCTTGAAGCAAGAAAGAAGAGGTATTTTAGGATCCCTGTTGATGTGATCAGACAGTATAATGTCAAGCTAATCCCGGACCAACTGGAAGACGATGGAAACCTAGTGCAAGATCATGCCTATGAAGCTGTTAAGGATAGGTCAATCAAAGAAATCAACTGGATTGAGGATGAGGCCACAGAGTTGGAGGACCTAATGGCCCCGGTTATGAAATTCACCACTTCTTGGTTGAAGCACAAGGTTTGGGAGCTTGAGAGTGAGAAGGTAGCCTGTACCTTCAATTTAATGGGAAATCTCAACCCAATGTCTACTTTAGAAGAATCCGGGGATGATGACCCCAAAGGGAAAACCCAATAGAGCTCACCTTTCAAAATAAAGATCAGAGGCCCTAAGGAAAGTGAGCCAGAACCAAAAAGAAAGCCAAAAGGAAAGAAAAGAAGTCGGGCTTTGAAGATTGGTAGATCCTTTGATGAGGAAGAGTTGGAAAAAGCAGAAGAAGAAAGTACTCCACCACCGAAGAAGACAAGAACAACAAGGACATCAAAGAAGAAGGTCCAGGACACATCCAAGGGTGAGCCTCCTATTGTTGATATAGAGAGTTCAGGAGAGAAGACAAAAGTCTACATGAGAAGATCAAGGACTCCTTCACCTAAGGACACTGTGCAAATGAGGGATTCTCCTCCAAAGCCACCAGTTGTGGAGCCATCTAAGGCTGCTTCTTCTCCACCAAGTGTGCATGAGCAAGAGACTCTTGAGGGACATGAGACCAACGGAGAAGCAGAGCCATTCAAGGAAGGGGCACTCTTTGGTGAGGCAGCTAAGCTTGAGGCCGAAGAGGTAGAGAAGCATCCTTCTCCTCTAGTGATGTATGAAGATTCTCCAGAGAATAGCAAAGGAAATGGATCGCCTAGGAAGGAGGAGGACATCCCTGTTAGAGCTCCATCACCTGTAAAAGAGGATGAACCTGAGGTAGGTGACCAAGGTGGGCTATCTCCTGAGAAAGGAAAGGTTGAAACACTGAAAAAACAACAGGAAGAGACAACAACAGAGGAAATCCGAGTAGAACCTGCTGTCCCGAATTGGATTGAAAAGGAGATCACAAGGAAGAAACAGGTCGTTGTTGAGGACACTCCTTTGGATTGGGATGAAATGCTATCCAAGATCGGCAAAGGAAAGAAGAAGAAGGCAGCTAAGGTAGTCTCGAGGATAGAAAGAGATGAAGCAAATAACAGAGTTATCCACATTGCCACCCCTGCTACAGATAAGACAAGAGAGGATGTCACCGGTGAAGATTACAATGTGCAGACCATTAATCTTGGGCCAGCCTCCATGGAATAGGACATTGATGAATATGAAGGCTCCAGTGCGGTAATCATTGGGAGGTTAAGAAAGGAAGCTCAGACCAAGCATGAGCTTAGAAAAGAAAATGAAAGGCTTAGAAAGTGCTTGGAGGATGTAATGAAGCCTCTGCAATCTCTCCACCCCTCTTCCTCTGCCACTCCTGGTTTCTTGCCTAAAGAAACCATCTCTGAAATTGAAAAAATGAAGGCCTCTGCTCAAACTAGAATGGATTGGTTGAAGGATGTGCAGGCAAGAGGAGATAGTGCAATCAAGGATATCCTTTCAGTTGGGAAGGATGCGGTCCGAGCCAAGGAGTTATTGGAGCATGTGCTATCCCAGGACAAAGAGGACATTGACCTTCTATTGCAGAAATCCAAGGTCATCATAGAATATGGTAAAGATCAGTTGGTTACAGATGGGATCCTTCCTTTTTCCAGATTAAATGAACCTTGGGAATGGTTTGAGGCTCTGTAGATTCGGCAGAAGGCCATGAGGAAGATCCAGAAACGGAGGAAGCTGATGGATGGTGACCTGATTGGTGTCTGAGGGTTGCATTGCATTCTTTGAAGTTATGACTGGCAGGAGAAAGATAGCTCCTAAGTACCTGAGTCTGGAACAACTGAAGGAATGGTGGCATGATTTTTATGCTCCAGACTAGGAGAATGTTATAACAGGGCACTAGTTGGATGATGCAGCAACATACCTGTCAGTGGTGGATAAATATCAGGCACATAAGGATGATTGGAATAAGACTGTTGAGAAGTCAAGGGAGGAGATTGACTCTATTAAATGCAGGCTTAAGGTTTTGCCTTTGCCACCTGTCACTGAGCTAGATAGGGTGTTTTTGAGGGTTCAGGGATCGTTGGCCCAGAACAAGGATAAGGGAGGCGGTATTTAATGCCCTTTTGAGATTTGTGCTTCCCTATTATCATGGGGCATGCATTGATCTGGGCTACATTGGAGGTTGTGTCTAGGCCGACCTTGATGATGTATCGACATTTAATGTATGCCATATTTTGAATTCCTAAGGCCGACTTGTTTTGGCAGTTTTGTTTTATTTTGTAAATGTTTGGCTGGGCCGACATATCTTGGGATATTTCTATAAAGGGCATTCCTGCCTCATTGTAAGACATTAGAAAATATAGAGAAGAGATAATAGAGTCAAGTAGGGATTAGAGCATTTTGTTAATTTCTTGAAGCAAGTATTGTAAACAAACAGTGGAATTGTTGCAACATTTTGGTGGTCTAATACAATTGAAGACACTATGGTTTTCCTGGTGCAATCTCTTGTGTTATTTCATCTTGCATGGTTCCTGTTGTTTTATTTTTCAGATTGCTTAAAGATCTAGGGTTTAGTTTTAAGAATTACATTAGTTTGGTTTATGATGTTTATGATTTTATATTTGGAATGTTTGTAGCAATCTCTGGTCTATACTCCCAGTAACTATCTGATTGTAGTAGGCTGGTGAAGTCAACCTGGACCATATATTTACATGTGCTTAAGTTCGATTGTGGATGAATGTCTATGATTTGAAAATCTATATACCTTAGAAGATTGCACCGTTCTTGTGATATTGCATTGTGGGTTGATCAAGAATTGGTTACTTGAGATTGGTCCATTCCAGATATCTGTCATTTGCATTGTCCATTCTAGGAATATTTTAGATCTTATTATATTCTTGCACCCTTATCTTTTTCTATTTATTTATTATCTGGTTAGATTTAGGATTTGAGATCATCATATTGTAAGATCTGATAAGTGGAAGGATACAGTTTTCTTGTAGTAAGGTCCGATTGTGATTACCAGCATTTCACATTTTATTTGAGTTGTTTATGCATTGTCATGACCTGACACCCGAGAGACCTTGGGGTGATTTTCAGTAGTTTATTGTTGAAAATAACCTTTCAAGAGAGATAGAGTATTGCATTCTGTCAAAGTTGTTGCTGTACAGAAAACATCATCAACAGGCAGAACTGGACTGGGATACACAGAAGAAGCAAGAGCAGAAATCACCAATAAAACTATGGAGCGTATTCTGCAAATGAGAGATAACTCTGAAACAGATTCAAATGAATATGAGTGGGATAACTTATCAGATGTTTCCTATGAAGATATTCAGATCGACGTCATCAAAAAGTATACCCCCAAACATGAGGAGGGTCAAAGCTCGAATTTTAATCCTATTGTCTTTGAAACACAAAACTTTGATGACTCAAGTGAAGATGAACAGACGTCGATTGAGATAAATGATGTGGAAGAAAATACCTTCGTAGGCCTCGACATAACCATTAACAACCTGGATGACATTTCCATCTGAGCTTTCACCATCGCTGACCTCAACCCATCTAATGATTCATTGCCTTTACTACATCCCGAGCTTATCGAATGGGAACCCCAACACCCTATCAATCTCCCTGTTTTTGACAATGACTCCGCTATTATTAACTACCTTTGCTGTGAGGAAACTGATACTTGTTCTACCAATGCTTCTTTTAACGATGCTTTCAGGCAGGAGGATTCCAAGCCTTCCAGTTGCAAAAATATGGAAATAAAAAATGGATCTAATGGTGAAAACCATTTTATGGTAGTATTTGATCCTAAAATAGTAAAAAAAAAGAACGCATCCAATGGTGAAAACCTCATTGAGGCACCAAAGGATGGAAGGTTTGACATCCTCCCACAACATTACCATGAAAGATCATCAGTGTTAATAGAACCCACATAGTCTATTGATATTGGCACAGCAGAGAAAGCAAGAATACTACACCTGGCAGCATCCATGACAGATATAGAAAAGCCAGATTTTATCAAATTCTTTGAAGAACAATGCGTCAATTTTGCTTGGTCATACTCTGACATGCCAGGCTTAGACATAGATCTCATTATGCATCACTTATCCTTACCAGCTGGCACTAAACCAGTAAAACAGAAATTGAGAAAAATGCATCCACATGTTGCATTATTGGTAAAAAATGATTTAAACAAACTACTAGATGCTGCATTTATCAGATCTATTGATTATGCTGAATGGATATCCAACATTGTACCTATTTCAAAACCAGATCACACCATCAGAATATGTACTGATTTCTGGGATTTAAATAAGGCATGTCCAAAGGATGATTTTCCTTTGCCAAACATAGACATGATTGTAGATTTAACAGCTGGCCATCAAATGCTATCACTCATGGATGGATTTTCAGGATACAATCAAATCAAAATAGCTCCTGAAGACCAAGAAAAGATAGCATTTACATGTCCATGGGGCACCTTTTGCTGGAACGTCATGCCTTTTGGGTTAAAGAATGCAGGAGCTACATACCAGCGAGCTATGACAACAATCTTCCATGATATGATGCACACCTTCATGGAGGACTATGTGGACGACATCTTAGCCAAATCTTACACCAGAGAAGGACATCTTGAGATACTGGGCAAAATATTTGATAGGTTGGAGAAATTTAAAGTCAGATTAAATCCCAAGAAATGTGCCTTTGGAGTAACATCAGCAAAACTCCTTGGATACATAGTTTCTACAAAAGGAATTGAAGTAGATCCAACAAAAGTTAAAGCCATTATGGAAATGCCACCTCCTAAGAATATCAGTACATTAAGATCTCTACAAGGCCGACTACAGTCCATCAGAAGATTCATCTCTCAACTAGCAGATCGGTGTCATCCATTCAACCATCTTTTGCATAAAAATGTGTCTTTTAAATGGGATGAACAATGTGAGAGTACTTTCAATCAAATCAAGCATTATTTGATGACACCACCAATCTTGGTACCACCCAGTGAAGACAAGCCATTATTGCTATATATCGCAACAACAGATATCTCTTTGGGAGCCTTGCTAGCACAAGAAGACAGAGAAGGAAAGGAACAGGCAATATACTATATCAGCAGGACACTCAATGGACATGAAGTAAACTACACCTTCATTGAAAAATCATGCTTAGCAGTAGTATTTGCAACACAAAAATTGCAACACTATATGCTCACTCACACTGTCAAGCTCGTTGCAAAAATTGATCCCCTCAAGTATTTACTGAGCAAAGCAGCTTCAACAGGAAGGTTGGCAAAGTGGGTCATGCTCCTCACTGAGTTTGACATTCAGTATGTTGAAAGGCGAGCTATCAAAGGACAAGTCATCGCTGACCAATTAGCAGAAGCTCCATTGTCAGACTGTCATCCTATGACCATGGAATTTCCTGATGCGGATATCCTTAACATCACAACACAACCATGGCAACTCTACTTTGATGGATCCTACACACAACATGGATCAGGGGCGGGAATTTTATTTGTCACACCTCTTGGGCACACAATTCCATGATCTTACAGGCTTACCTTCCGTTGCACTAACAATGTGGTAGAATATGAAGCTTTGATCCTCAGAATTAAAGTGGCTATTGACTGGAAAATCACAGAACTACAGGTGTATGGAGACTCTCAGTTAATCATCTATCAAGTCAACAATGATTACCAAACTAAGGATTACACACTTGTTTTATACAAAAGACTGGTAGATGATCTAAGAAAATATTTCATAGAAATCAAATTTGAGTAGATACCAAGATCAGAGAATAAAGCAGCAGATGCCATGGCCACAATAGCATCTCTTCTTCAAATGCCTGAAACGCAAGAGCGTTATCAATTTATTGTGGAACAAGTGTCAAATCCTGCATATGCAAATCCCAAATCCCAAACCATAAGCCTTTTGGATAGTGCCCAATGTTCCATTTATGGAGACATTTATACTTATCTAAAAGAAAATATCTTACCACTAGATCTTTCTTGCAACCAAAAGCGCAACTTCATACGCCAATCTGCCAAACATACCATTATTGTTGACACCCTTTACCATCGAGGCCTAGATGGTACTCTTTTGCATTGTTTAGAACATAACGAATCCGCTTCTGCTTTACATGAGGTCCATGAAGGAATTTGTGGTACACATTCAAGCGGATTATCTTTCTAGCCAAGAAACTCCTTCATTTGGGGTATTACTGGCCACACATGGAGCAAGAATCTTATAAGTTTGTCAAGAGATGTCAAAAGTGTCAAATTCATGGCAATCTTATACATGCACCAGCACAGGAGCTCCATCCATTCACAACTACATGGCCTTTCTGTCAGTGGGGGTTGGACTTGGTAGGGAAAATTAACCCATCTTCATCTAATGGACATAAGTTCATTATTACCGCAATAGAATATTTTACAAAATGGGTGGAGGCGGTTCCCTTAACCACAATCACTGGGAAGCAAATATCATCTTTCATACTTAATTATCTCATTTGTAGATATGGGATACCCCAGTCAATCATCACAGATAATGGCAGGCCTTTCAAGAACCAAGACGTCCAAGAGCTATGTGAAAAGTTCCACATCCAACATCGCTTTTCAGCCCCTTATTACCCTCAAGGTAATGGACAGCAGAAGCTTCAAACAAAACAATACTAAAGATTCTAAAGAAGATTGTAAATGAGGTAGGGCGTGATTGGCATGTTCAGCTTAACCCTGCTCTTTGGGCTTACAGGACTAGCATCAGAACACCAACAGGAGCTACACCATATGCTCTTGTCTATGGATCAGAGGCAATATTACCTATTGAGGTAGAAATTCCATCCCTTCGAGTTTCACTAAAGGGACTCATTTCAGATGAAGATTATAGGATCTCTAGACTTCAAGAATTAGAGCTACTTGATGAACGTCGACAACAAGCTGTCAATCATTTGACAGCCTATCAACAAAGGATGTCTAGGAACTATAATCAGAGGGTTAAGCCTAGAGTCTTCCAGATCAGAGACTTGGTCCTATGGGAAAACCCTAGAAATCAAGCAGATAGAGAAAAGAAGGGAAAGTTTGAACCTAACTAGATAGGGCCTTAAGTCATCATATCAATCTATGGATCAGGAGCATACCGGCTGTCTACACCAGAAGGAGACATGTTTGAGGAACCCATGAATAGCATTCATCTCAGATGATTCTACACTTGAGGATACCTAGTGCACGGTCAATAAAGTTGTCTTGATGAAAACCTGGCAAAGCGTCATGATGACGGAAAAATAGGAAAACATAAAAACATAAAAAAATAAAAAAATAAAAATACAAAAGAAAAAGAAAAAGGACACAATAAAAACAAGTGATGAAAACTTGGCAAACAGGCACTACTTGTGATTTTTACCAACTCTTCCATCTATTAGGTACAGTTTTGTTACAACTGTTTCCTTTCATATCATTTCCATCTATCATTTGAGATAATCACTATCACTATCCATATCATAGCAAGGATATCATGTTTTACCCTGGCTTGGGGGCAACATCCTAGTGTTATTTGGTACAATGGACTTTCAACTTAAATGGAAAGGTAGTCAAACATGACAACACTAAATGACGATACTTGAAAAAATCCAAAAACATCAGAAAATCCATCAAAATCCAAAAACATCAGAAAATCCATCAAAATCCAAAAACATTAGAAAATCAAAATCCAAAACATCAGAAAATCCATCAAAATCCAAAAACATCAGAAAATCAAAATCCAAAAACATTAGAAAATCAAAATCTAAAAAAATCCATGCAAAAAACATTCATAAAATTAGAAAATACAAAAATAGAGTCTACATCAATTGAAAATGGAGTCTGTGTCAGTCGAACTACGTGGTCTCTGCGTGTATAACGTAGGCAAGACTAATCTTTGATCAGTCCCCGAGACCCCTAGGATAGGTCTTTAGGTTACATCATTTGGTCAAACGTCTAGGAATATCATGCAAACATCAGCACACACATTTCAACACTGATGATCTAATATGAATAATGATTTGAAAATACATTAAGTAGAATTTGAATTGTTGTGCTTTTTATTTTATCATTTTCTTATCATTTCTTTAGAGCTACTCGATGATGTATTGAACTAGAGAAGCAAGGAAGGAGAATGATACCTTTTCTTTGTTTTCTGTTTGAGAGTTATTCATTATTATTTTGTGAATTGTCGCGGGAAGTGCTCTACCAAGTATCATGGATGACATTCCAATTCACTTAAGAAAATGATTAATTCTTGTCTGTTTACATAAGAAATGCTCAGGTCATCATTGGTCTATCTTATACCATGATGCTTGTGTTCGCTTGCAATATCAAAAATCATGAAAGAAATACTCAGGTCATCATTGGTCTATCTCATATCATTGATGCTTGTATTCGCTTTCAACATTTTAAAAGCTCAGTGATGATACAAAGCAAAATCAAAAGATTGTTGAAATGACACTTAGATTTGCATGGTAAAATAGATTTGCATGATAAAATAGATTGCATCCATATTAGTCTTGCATATGCATTTATAGATTTGTTTCAAAGCTACCAATTTCAATCTCAAAAGCTACATGTATGCCCTCTCCTCATCATATCACTATCTCTTCAATAATTCTTAGGATAATATATAATTGTTTTCCTAATCACCTCTTTCTGAATCATTTTCTTTCATTTCAATCATCTCAAATTCCATCCAATCTTAATCTATTATGTCTAGCACAAATCATTTAATTGCATCCTTGGTTTTGTTCCCAACCTTGTTACAAGCCTTGATCCAATCATCATCATCATCGGGATGTATCTTTCCCTATCCTTTTGTGTTGTTTTGGGATGTATCCTTCCCTCATCAACAACACTCTTATCATCATCATCATCAATCAATCTTGGCTTACAACTTGACTGGGGCAACATCACGTTTATCCTTGAATTCATTTGTTCTTACTTTTCATCTTCTCCTTCCATTATCTCTTCCTCATTCCTCCTAGCCTATTCATCATTTTGCATCATCAAGTCTCAGTACATTAATCACTCCTATACTGAGGATATCATATCAATCAAAGAAGTCAAACCACATTGCCTAATCAAATTGAATCAGCTCTGATGAGACTTTGATCAAATCTTGTGAGCATCTATCATTGATCCTCACCTATCATGAGGTCAATTATCAATCAATCATTGATCCTCTCCTATCATGAGGTCAATCATCAATCAATCATTGAATCTCACCTATCATGAGATCAATAATCTTCTAAGCTACCAGGATCATCAATCATCATCATAATCAACTAGAGGAATCATTATTTCTTTATCGGGAGATAAATTGTTTCATCATTGTTTTTTCATCAAATCATCATCAAATCATCAAATCATCATAAAAATTCAAATCATCATAAAAATCCAAAATTCATCAATTTATCTCCCGTGGGGGAATATATCTCTATCATTTCAAAATTCAACATCTGGGGCAAATCAGGGGCATATTTTAAACTTTTCGTCAATACTGGCAGCTAAGGAAAAATCATTCTTTGAAGCAATGTGTAAACCCATCACTTCAAAGAGGGGAAAAATGTAGACACCTAAAATGGTCTAGAGAATCTAATTAATTAAATATGACTTATTTGATTAATTAATCTTAAATTCATCTACTTAGTAAATAAATAGAAATATTTATTTATATTAAGTTCATTATTAATTCTTCTACTTCTCTCTTAATTAAATAAACAAAATTAAAAACTTTGTTTTATTTAATTATTATCATTATTACTTCTTTTATACTTCTATCTTAAAAATTAAATACACAACTTGATATAATTTGTGTTATTTAATTACCTCATCACATTGCTTCTTAATTAAATAAAGATATTCTAAAAATCTTTTATTTAATTATCACTTTTCCTTTTTATTTTAATTTAATAAACAAACCCTATAGTTTGATTTATTAAATTATTCAATCCTCTTTTTGCTAAAATTAAATAAATTAAATTTATTTAAATTTATGCATAAATTATCTACCACTATTCACTCACCAATAAAATTAAATTTTCAAAATTTAATTAATGCAACTTTCATTCACAGGAAGAGCTTCGGGGACAAACCTGCAAGAAGTCCTCTCAATCTCCTTCCTCCAATCTTCCCTCTCATCTTACCTGGTGTTTTCATGGGGAGAAACAATCCTCCATGATCAGTTCCATCTTCTCATCCCATGCCATTCAATTCTCCAGATTGAATCACAGCCCCTTATCATGTATCCCTGTGCAAATGTGCTGCCGTGAAAGCTATAAATACAGCTCTTTGGCTATAGGAAATGAATCCTAACTTGTGCAATCTTACTCTGTAGGTTTTCCAAGCATCCACACATTCAAGCAATAAAGCATCAAGCATTCATCTAGCATCCATCAAGCAGCAATCAAGCATCCAACATTTGCAGTCATGGCTACCATTACAATAGATTTGCATATTTAATCACATAGGAAATAGAATAGTTCATTTCTCATTGTCTAAATGTCATTTCAATAGTTTAATTAGCTTCTAAATCTGAGAGCAAAGTAAATTAGAGAGATCCTTTAGAGTTAGAGAGCAAAAGGATAGATTTCTGAAGATTTTTAGTTTAAATTAGTTTAATTTCTTTAAATCTTAGATGCAATGTCTTATTTATAGGTGTAGAAGCATGTTTAGATTGTTTTCCTCATTCCTACGCTTACAGTAAGTATGAAGATGTATTGCCTATTAAATATTTCTCTTGCAGTAAAATAGTTCATTTTGCATCAAGGTGTCCTAAAAGAGTTCCTAGATCTAAGCCTAATAAGTCTAGATTCCAAAATAGATGTTACTTTGCTAAAGAAGAAGTGATTGATGATGAGTCTGATAAAGCTAATGGAAATGAAGATGAATGGGTTTTCATTGCTACCATTGAAGATAATTATGTGTCTATTGAATCTATTAAAGATGAAAAGGCTCTTACAACCCAAGTTGAAGAAAAAGATGAGTGGGTCATTGATAGTGGATGCTCACATCATATGACCGGTGATAAAATAAAATTTGTGAGTCTAGAGAATTATGACGGTGGGGTTGTAAGATTTGGAGATAACAATGCTAGTGTGATTCGTGGCAAAGGATCTATTTTCCTTGGTGGTAAGGATAGCACTGATGATGTTCTGTATGATGAAGGTTTGAAGCACAACTTGTTGAGTGTAGGATAGATGGTGCATAAGGGATATGATCTTCAATTCAAAAATGGAAGATGCAAGATATAGGGAAGTTTTGGGAATATGATTGCTAATGGTAAATAGATAAAAGATAATATCTTTCACCTAACTACTACTAGTGGGAGTTGTTTAATTTCTCAAGTAGATGAAAGATGGCTATGGAATAGGAGATTGTGTCATGTAAATTTTTAAAAAATTATCAAGATAAGTCCTACTCAAGCAGTAAGAGATCTACCTAAGTTAGTAAAGCCTGCTAACACAATCTGCAAGGAATGTCAGATGGGTAAACAAACTAGAGTCTCTTTCCAGAGCAAACAGTTTCATTCAAATAATTTGCTGGAGCTACTACATACTGACCTTTGTGGTCCCTCCAGACTCAGAAGTATTCATGGAGAAAGGTACTTTATGTTGATCATTGATGATTACTCTAGAATGATATGGGTTTCTTTCTTGAGAGAAAAATGTGAAGCATTTGAAAAGTTCAAAATTTTTAAGGCTATGGCAGAGAATGAAAAAGGTCTAAAAATCAAGCGCATGAGATCTGACAGAGGTGGTGAGTTCACCTCTAGGGAGTTCAACTCTTTTTGTGAAGAGCATGGAATTAAGAGACAATTATCTGCTCCTCAAAGACCTCAACAGAATGAAGTTGCAGAGAGAAAGAATAGAACAATTTTGGATGCTACCAAAACAATGATGATGAAAGGAAATGTATCTCAAATGTACTGGAGTGAAGCAGTAAGCACTATTGTGTATACTTTGAACCGGGTAAATGTTAATGGTAACTCTGGTAAGACCCCTTTTGAGTTATGGTTTGGTTACAAGCCTATTGTTAAATATTTTAAGATCATTGGAAGTAGGTGTTATATCAAGAGAGATGATGATATAGGTAAGTTTGATGCAAGAAGTGATGAAGGGATTTTCCTAGGTTACTCCACTAAAAGCAAGGCATACCGGTGCTATAACAAAAAACTGAGAAAGATAGTTGAAAGTGCAAATGTCAGAGTTGATGAGGACTCTGTCAAATCATCCAGATATTGTGAATATGAATAAGATGAAGACAATACTTGCAAAGAAAATAATTCTCAGACACAAAATCTACTTTAGATTATTCCATATGTTCTGATTAAGTAACCTCAATTTGTTCTGGTAAATCAAGTAAGTCAAGAAGCACATACAAGTGCAAGTGTAGAAGAGAAATCATAAGAATCAGAAGGTCAAGAATGTCTCAAAACTCCAAGGTATGTAAGGATAAATCATTCTGAAAATTAAATCATAGGAGATAAGAATAAAGGAGTGCAGACTAGAAGAAATATTGCAGAAGAATCTTGTTTGATTTCCAAGATTGAACCTAAAAATGTCACTGAAGCCTGTCAAGATGAACAATGGTTGGAAGCTATGAAGGAAGAGCTGACACAAATAGAAAAGAATGAAACATGGATACTGGTTCCTAGGCCTCAAGAAAAAAATGTGATTGGTACTAAATGGGTGTTTAGGAACAAGCTGAATGAACAAGGTGAAGTGGTCTGAAATAAAGCAAGACTAGTATGTAAAAGGTATTCTCAAATTGAAGGTATTGATATTGAAGAAACCTTTGCTCCTGTTGCTAGAATTGAAGCTGCTAGATTATTTCTTGCTTACGTTGCATACAAAGATTACAAAGTCTATCAGATGGATGTGAAGTCAACATTTTTGAATGGAGAACTAGAAGAAGAAGTATACATTGAACAACAAGATGGATTTCAGCTAACTAACAAGGAAGATATGGTCTACTGATTAAAGAAAGCTTTGTATGGACTTAAGCAAGCCCCTAGAGATTGGTACACTAGATTGGAAAAATATTTACTAAAGCTTGGATTCACTAAAGGTACTACTGATAACAACTTGTACTTCAAATTAGATCATGATAAGGAGTTAATTATAGAAGTTTTTGTTGATGAAATCATTTTTGGAGGAGATGGCAGTCTATGCATGAAGTTTGTTGATGAGATGAAGGATGAGTTTGAAATGAGTATGATTGGAGAGATGAAGTTCTTTCTAGGATTGCAAGTTACTTAGCTAGACAAGGGAATTTTCATATCTCAGTCCAAATATGTGAGAGAATTGTTGAAGAAGTTTGGAACGTATGATTCAAAACCTGTTGGTACTCCCATGGTAAATAGATGTAAGTTGACACAAAATGATGATTCTCCTATGGTGAATCAAACTAAATACAGGTCAATGATTGGTGGATTGCTCGATTTAACTCAGACTAGACCAGACATTATGAATGTTGTATGTATGGTTGCTAGATTTTAGGCTGATCCAAAAGCATCACATGTGACTGCTATCAACAGAATCTTTAGATATCTGAAAGGAACAACTAACTTTGGACTTTGGTATCCAAAGGATGATGATCTCACTTTGAGTGCATATTCTGATGCAGATTAGGTTGGAGATGTTGATGACAGGAAAAGTACTAGTGGTGGTACTTTCTTCCTAGGGAAGAAGTTGGTGTCATGGTTGAGAAAAAAGCAGAATTCCATTTCTCTATATACTGCTGAAGTAGAATACATTGCTACTGCAAATAACTGTACTCAAGTGATATGGATGAAATAAATGTTGAAAGATATTAGGGTGGTATATGAAGAACCTATTGCTATATACTGTGACAATTCAAGTGCAATAAATATTTCAAAGAATCCGGTACTACATTCCAAGACTAGACATATATCAATCAAGTTTCATTTCTTGAGGGAGAAAGTGAATGAGAAAGAAGTCAGATTGGAATATGTGTCTACCAAAGAAAAAATTGTAGATATATTTACTAAGCCATTGTTGAAGGATACTTTTGAGTATCTCAGAGGAATGCTATGGGTGATTACCCCTCCAGATAAGAACTAAAGATGCATTTTCTTGCATCAATCCATGAGCTACATTGCTATATTCTAACCCGAATTGATGTTTTCGTGGCTGCTACTTAGGGGGAGTAGTCAGATGTGCATATATGGGGTCAACACATTTATTTGGAAAGGTCATGGTTTCCTTTTCCATTGATGTCAAAGGGGGAGAAGTGCAATGTGAAAAATCTTTCTAAGGAGAAGAGCCTTGTGGGGAGAAGCGCAGTTGAGAAGAAGAGTCAGTGTGTTGGGTTGATGCTATTTTTCACATCATCTGTTGCAATCAATGCCAAAGGGGGATATTGTTGGATGTTGAGGATATGGTTCCTAATATGTGGTTGTCATTGATGTAAACACTATTAGCATTTGGTGTATTAAAGTTTGTATATGTCAAGGATATTGAGAAAATTGTAAAAGGAAGTGTTTTAGGTTTCTAGTGGAATTGTGCAGGTCAAGAAGGTGTTTTGTTCTTTACGTTGAAGATTAGCTAGTGTGGATTAAAGGGTTTATTGTTGAGTGTTTCTAGATCATCTACCGGAAGTTTCAGAGGTTCGCGTGAATTTTTTATTTTGTTGTGGTCTGACAGTGTTTCTGTGGTCTCTGCTAGTGTTCCTGAATGAAGTTTGTGTAATTCTGTTAATCTCAGTTGTTGCAGATGCTTCTCTACTATTTCTTGGTGTTCTCAGATGTATCTAGATCATTCTCTATCTTTGTAGTAAGTCCACATTATTCAGAGAGCTTGTGGTTGAAGATCTTTTCTTGTGCATGTTCGGTTTTTCATGTCCCTGGTTGACATGTTGGTGATAACGTGTTGCAGATATTTGTGGTGAATTTAATTAAAGTCTTTTTTTGTTGGAGATGTTAATTTCGGTCTCCACTATGTTGTGGCTGACCTTGGTGGATTCGTATTGAAAACTTATTTGTAAATTTGGGTTGATAATGTAAATATGTTTTATTTCCCTGGCCGACTAAGTTGTGATGAAATCTCATGTAGTGGATATATAAGAGCGATTGTTTAAGAAAAGTTAGTGTGTACCTAAGTGCGAATGTATGACAAAGAAAGTGTAGATGTGAAAATAGTGTTCTAATCATTCGATAGTAGAGCAAAGTGTGAAGAAGATTAAGAGAAGAGTGAAGAAGGTTTTATGTGCTTAATTGGAACTGTAATTAGGCTTGTGTAGAAGCTATTCTTTCAGTTCATACTCTGTGGATCTAATCCATATTTATGTATTGTTGGATAGTGAGTCCTCTTCTGTATTTGAGCAGTGAGCTCTAGGCAGTGTGTCTGAATGCATGTGCATTACCTTTATTATTTATCATTATACTTTTAACAAAGTATAATCTTGTGGACTGACATCCACCATGGTTTTTGGTGCAGGAGCACCCAAGCTCTTCAAGGAACTCTTCAGGAGACAGGAGAATGCAGGGGTCTTGAAGACCTATCAATCACCTCAAAGCATCAATTATGATATCTTGGAACCTATAATGGCCTTTGGAATGGGTGAACACATTAAAGAGGTCAACAGTCCTAAGGGTCCTAATAAGGATCCTAGGACCAAATTGCAATATAAAGGGAACAATCATGTTCTCGGAGATTAGGTAGGTTTATAATGATTTAATGGTGTCAAGTAAGGTTGAATAATAATAATGTAATGGTTTTTAATGTTTCTAGTTAGTGGGAAATAATAAAATGTAAGTTTGGAAATTCAAATATTTGAATTCCAATTTGGGCGGGTAACTAGCTTTTATGAGTTTTAATCACTTTTATGCAACTTAATCAATCCCAAATGGTTGGATCAGTTTGGGAAAGGATATACAAAGCCAAAATAATCATTTTTACGGAGGTTGGGCATTTGGAGCAAGTACTGTACGGACTGTTTTCTGGAAATAGTGAAAAACACAGTTTTTGACACTTTTATGGTGTTCTTTTGTTAAATACTTGATCTCTATTGAATATATGTCTAGTAGGATGCTTTAGGATTTTGTGTTTACATATTTTAACACCATTGAAGGCTCTGAAAGCAGTGATAATTAATTTCTTTGCATTTTATATTGATTGTCCTAAAAAAGAACACAAAATTTTCACTAGTTTTGGTGGTTTTCATGGATGATTGATCCATTTCAAGGTATAATGCTGCTGTGACCTGTGAAATGGATCATTCCTAACATGTAACATACATATTTAACAAACTAATGTGTAGGGAATAAGAATATTGAGGTGTACACCAAGAATTCACAATGCAAAGTGCTTGAAGTTGGAGGCTAGAGTATAGCAGCAGAAGATCTGCCTTAATGAGGGGCATGTTTTTGAGTTGGGATAGACTAAATATGTTTTCCTAATGGTGTAGAGTCAATGAGAAAGTTCTAGAAGTGATTGGAAGGTTAGTTTTTAAGAAGCCCTAGTTTTTGAGGCAAGTTAAGGAGGGTTTTGTGTTTGAGCATGCTAGAGGTGTCATAGAGGCCTAAAAACTTGGAATCCTTAGTTTTGAGTCATTTTAAGGGACTGTTGAAAGTTTCATGGTCAGGGGTTGAGTTTAAAGAGGGGTTTCTTTGAAAAAGAGGGCTAATTAGGCCTAAATTGGAGGAAACAACAGATTTTTGATTGGTGTGCTCCAAAACAAGTGCCATCAAGAATCTAGTATGTTATGTATCATCACAAACCACATATGGTTCAATCATTATTTTGGAGGTTCCTTTGGAAAGTTTGAGTGCAAAGTTAAAAATCCTTCGCTAGAGGCCTAGTTGGGCTAGTAGCCTAGTTAAGGTGAAAATTTGGTTTTGTGTCTAAGTCAAAGGGTTGGGCTTTGAAATCATTCAAAAAAAGTTTTTTTGGGTCTCTTAAGAGTTTTCCTAAGGTTTGGGTCCATAAGGAAGGCAAATAAGTCATTTGGTGCATTATTGAGGTTTGTCTCCACCAGGGTGCCTGAAGAAGGGTTGAGATTGCATCATTAAGTTCCTTGAAATCTTTGTGTTTCTTTCAAAGTCCCAGACCCTCTGCATCAGAGTGGTATCAGAGTAGTGAGTAGGTCCTTTAGGGATTGGAGAAACAACAATGGCACCAAAAAATCAATTGGCAAGAGAGTTGGAAGAGTTGAAGGAGATCTTGGAAATGGAGAGAAGAGAAAGAAGGGAACAAGAAGCAGCAAGAGAGCAGGCCAGAGCAAGAGAAGAAAGGAAATGGAGAAGGGAGAGAGAGACCATGCAAGCAAGGATAAATAACCTTGAGAGGAGGAGGAGGAGAGAAGAGCAAGAAGACCAAGAAGACAATGATGAAGATGAAGAGCATGTGAGGGTAAATCAAGAACAACAAGCAGATGAGACAGAGGACCCTGAGGAAAGGAGGTTACTGAGATTGTTGAAGGTAGTACAAGGTCATGGAGGAAAGAGCCACATAGACTTGCCTATCTATCAAGGGAAGATGGATAGTGAAGAGGTGTTGGGATGGCTTGATGCCTTAGAAAACTACTTTGAGTTTGAGGAGATGGATGAAGAGAGGAAGGTTAAGTTTTCCAAAACCAAGTTGAGAGGTACAACATTGACATGGTGGACTAGTTTTCAGAATGATAGGATGGCTAGAGGATTGACAAAAGTCTCTACATGGGCAAGGATGAAGAGTTTGGTCAAAGAGCAGTTCCTACCATCTGATTATACCATTCATGTGAAAAGGATGAGGCAGAATTTAAAGCAAAAGGACATGGATGTGATGTCCTATACTGAGCAATTTCACAAGCTTAGTATTAGAGGAGGTTATGAAGAAGAGGATGAGAAAATAGCCAGGTATATCAATGGCTTGAGGTACAATCTACAAGATGAGATTGGTTTGCAATTGCCAAGGACATTGGGAGAATGTTTTCAGTTGGCCATTAGAGCAGAAGAAAAGGTGAAGAGGAAGCAAGAAAGGTCAAGCAATGGTGGAAGAGGAGGTAGTTCAAATAGGGGCAGAGGTAATAGAGAACAAGGACAAGGCAGTAATGATAAGAGCAGCAATGACAAAGGTAAAGAAGCATTTTCTGATCAAAGAGGAGGATACACTCCTAGAGGAGGAGGAAGATTTGGACAAGGTAGAGGACCATTCATAGGTAGGTGTTTCAATTGCAATGAACCAGGGCATCCTTCCTTCAAGTGTCCTAAATGGGAACAAGCTGATAGGGGCAGAGATAGGAGAGCTAACTTGGTACAAGAAGAAGAAGACAAGAAGGAGGAATCAAAAACATTCATGGCAGACCCTGTGACTGATGGTGAGTTTCTTATGATCAAGCAAGGAGAAAGACTTCATCAAGAACCAAAGGTAAATATTTTCAAAACAAATTGTCTCAGTCATGGTAAGATCTGCAGATTGCTCATAGATTTAGGGTCACATAGCAATTTAGTTTCACTTGATATGATAACCAAGTTAGGGATTGAAACATTTGATCATCCTACTCCCTACAAGGCCACTTGGGTAACTCAAGGACAACATGTAGAGATTTGTAAGAGGGCTTATGCAGATTTCTCAATTGGATCATATCATGATAGGGTGCTTTGTGATGTCATTCCAATGACTTGTGGTCATATCATCTTGGGGAGACCATGGCAGTATGCTAGAAGGACATTGCATGATGGATTTCTTAACACATATTTGGTTCACAAAGGAGATGTTAGATACAAATTAGTGCCTTTTCCTTTGGAGCAGTCTAATGATAGTTTTGTGATTTGTTTTGAGAAGAGTTTGCAGGTGAAAAAGCAGGGTGAAACAGGGGAAGACATTGGTAGATTGAGAAAAGACAAGTTGCAGCAGATATATGAAGAGTACAGTCCTAAAACTCAGAATATTTGGGACTTAGATAGTATTAAGATTGGGAGTATTGAATGACCTATTGTTGAGGGTAATAGGAGTGGTGTTCTTTCACAAGGAAATGAGTGGAATAAAGGCAGAAACAAGGTACAAGGACAGGTTGTTATCAAGCAGCAAAAAGGACAAACAAAACAGATTTTTGACACTAACATGTTGAGTGACATGAATGCAGGTTGGAAGAAAAGGAAGAAGGTAACTTTGGGAGATTTCATGCTTGGTAATCAGAAGGTACAAACATGCAGGAACAAGGAGTATTATGGCAGCAACAAGTTGGATGCTTCTTGGGGCAAGAACTCTTTCTTTCTTGGGGAGAATGGTGCAGGAGCACCCAAGCTCTTCAAGGAACTCTTCAGGAGACAGGAGAATGCAGGGGTCTTGAAGACCTATCAATCACCTCAAAGCATCAATTATGATATCTTGGAGCCTATAATGGCCTTTGGAATGGGTGAACACATTAAAGAGGTCAAAAGTCCTAAGGGTCCTAATAAGGATCCTAGGACCAAATTGCAATATAAAGGGAACAATCATGTTCTAGGAGATTAGGTAGGTTTATAATGCTTTAATGGTGTCAAATAAGGTTGAATAATAATAATGTAATGGTTTTTAATGTTTCTAGTTAGTGGGAAATAATAAAATGTAAGTTTGGAAATTCAAATATTTGAATTCCAATTTGGGCGGGTAACTAGTTTTTATGAGTTTTAATCACTTTTATGCAACTTAATCAATCCCAAATGGTTGGATAAGTTTTGGAAAGGATATACAAAGCAAAAATAATCATTTTTATGGAGGTTGGGCATTTGGAGCAAGTACTGTACGGACTGTTTTATGGAAATAGTGAAAAACACAGTTTTTGGCACTTTTATGGTGTTCTTTTGTTAAATACTTGATCTCTATTGAATCTATGTCTAGTAGGATGATTTAGGATTTTGTGTTTACATATTTTAACACCATTGAAGGCTCTGAAAGTAGTGATAATTAATTTCTTTGCATTTTATATTGACTGTCCTAAAAAAGAACACAGAATTTTCACTAGTTTTGGTGGTTTTCATGGATGATTGATCCATTTCAAGGAAGAATGCTGCTGTGACCTGTGAAATGGATAATTCCTAACATGTAACATACATATTTAACAAACTAATGTGCAGGGAAGAAGAATATTGGGGTGTACACCAAGAATTCACAATGCAAAGTGCTTGAAGTTGGAGGCTAGAGTGTAGCAGCAGAAGATCTGCCTTAATGAGGGGCATGTTTTTGAGTTGGGATAGACTAAATATGTTTTCCTAATGGTGTAGAGTCAATGAGAAAGTTCTAGAAGTGATTGGAAGGTTAGTTTTCAAGAAGCCCTAGTTTTTGAGGCAAGTTAAGGAGGGTTTTGTGTTTGAGCATGCTAGAGGTGTCATAGAGGCCTAAAAACTTGGAATCCTTAGTTTTGAGTCATTTTAAGGGACCGTTGAAATTTTCATGGTCAGGGGTTGAGTTTAAAGAGGGGTTTCTTTGAAAAAAGGGCTAATTAGGCCTAAATTGGAGGAAACAACATATTTTTGATTGGTGTGCTCCAAAACGAGTGCCATCAAGAATCTAGTATGTTATGTATCATCACAAACCACATATGGTTCAATCATTATTTTGGAGGTTCCTTTGGAAATTTTGAGTGCAAAGTCAAAAATCCTTTGCTAGAGGCCTAGTTGGGCTAGTAGCCTAGTTAAGGTGAAAATTTGGTTTTGTGTCTAAGTCAAAGGGTTGGGCTTTGAAATCATTCAAAACAAGTTTTTTTGGGTCTCTTAAGAGTGTTCCTAAGGTTTGGGTCCATAAGGAAGGAAAATAAGTCATTTGGTGCATTATTGAGGTTTGTCTCCACCAGGGTGCCTGAAGAAGGGTTGAGATTGCATCATTAAGTTCCTTGAAATCTTTGTGTTTCTTTCAAAGTCCTAGACCCTCTACATTAGTTTTTCCCCTAACAGAGTTTCCACGTAAAAAATCTTGGTGTTAGATGTCTCACTGATGTGTTAATTGTTTGTGGTTAATTACTTATTCATCATATATGAGATCAAGTTAAGTTAAGTAAGAAAATTTTAAGTTTTTGTCACAATTGATTCACCCCCCCTCTTAGTTGTGTGTCCTTGTTCTACCAACACAAACATGGAAGCAAAACTAGAAGCCAAATTGGGAGCTAATTTAGGTGTTATTTCTGACATTAAATTGGTCTCGCTTCCCGATGATATTCCTGGCGCTAAAGGCAACGTTATTGGTTGTGCCATTTTTTTTGGCACAAAATCCGACACTAAAGTGGGCGCTAAATCTGGTGGAAAATCTAGCACCGAAGTGAACATGTCACTTAGCGTTGACTTTTGCACCATGAGATGTGTCCAATTGATGAACTCAAATGCACTAAATTTCAATGCTATTTTAGGCACTAATTGCCTATTGTGTTGTAGTGAAACAAGATCTAAAAACCCTAAATATGTTGTTTCTAATGTGCACTGGGACTCGTATACCAAACTGGGCAATTTAATCCCAGTCTAGGGTTTTTGGGCAGGATCTACAATCTTCCAGTGATCGATCAGAATCCATTGAAAACTGGTAAAATTGCTATACATGGACTCATACGTCCAAGGTGGTGATTTAGACATGTTATTAGGCTTTCATTGATGCTTCTATAACCTCTAGTGATCTTCTGTAGCTTTCGTGTTGTCCATCTTCAGGTTCAAAAAGTCTGAATTCTGATCTGTAGGTGAGTTTTTGTGAAGATGCCAACTTCTTAACAACTTTGACAACTTTCTTCAATCTTGCAACTTTGTCTTCAAAGGATCTTCAAGTTCTAAAACACCTAGATCTACAAACACACATCAAGAGAGAAAAATGTTGATTTGTTAGTGGATAGAGGTTTTCCTTGGTCAAACCCTATTTTGGTAATCAAACCTTGAAATGAAATGAAATAGAATGAAGGAATGATGAATGAACAATATGCAATGTTTCAACTCAACAAACCCTTATAACAAAGGCTGCAAACTTATGTGAAATGGTTCCAATGGATGTGGATCTTGACTCTTGATCTTGTTATGAGATAATGTCTTTGAATGCTTGTTTGAATCATGAAACCCTACATCACAAATGTTGGCTCACAAACACACATGATGGATGAAAATTTTGACATAATGCTTGAATCTTGAATGTTGCTCCAAATGCTTGATGATTTTCTCTTGAATGCTCTTGAATGCTCTTGTAATCACTCTTGATCATAAAATTTTCTATAGGAATGCTTCATAAGATTGCTTAGATGACTTGAAAACTTGCTAGGTCTTGTTAGGAGAAAATATGTGAAATAAGCTTGTATTTATACTTGTTTATGCCAAATTTCCTAAAATTACAACACTACAAGCCAACAACATATCTAAGAGAATAAAATCCCACAAAGAATTTGTTTCAAACTAGGTCCCAATTAAAGCAGGACTCGTACACCACCTTGGGCATATGAGTCCTAGTGTCTTAAACATGGTACACAAACTCCAATAAATGTATTGTTTAATGCAATGTTTAAAATCAGGCCCTAAAACCTAGGTGGGACCCATACACCCAAGGTGGAGTATGAGTCCCAAATCACTAGATTTGGAACACACAACCTCAAACATTGCATTATGATTGGTCATTTGATAAATGTCAAGATTATCCATAGAGAAATACATTTAATAAGGCTTGTGGATGCAAAATAGGACCAACTAAAGCATAAAGAAGCCCAATTAATTAATAAATCCCTAGATTAGTGTGAAAGTGTAAAGATACACTAAGTTGCAACACCCTAAATAAGGCACAATTAGGTCCATTTAGTTTAAAAGGTCCCTAAACTTAATGTGAATGTGTAAAACACATTACAACACTAAATCAAGGCAACAATAGGCTCATTTTAATATTAATTATTCCCAAATTAAGTGAGGAAAAGGGATACTTTTTATGTCACTACACTTAGTTCATGTAAGGTCTCCTCTTAGGGAACATCGAGTCGAATGTCTCCAAGAGAGGACAAGTCACTTGGATAAAAGATTCACAATCTTAAGGAGTGCAACGTATAGCATCACTACTAAGATGAAAGTCACATGCCAATAAATATCACGCTCTTAGAGGACATCAAACCCAATGACATCACCAAGAAAAGGATGCATCACAAGAAGAAATAAAATCACACAATGAAACATAAGGAATGTCAAAAATTTCAAAATAAATAATAATGCCAATGTATGCCCCTACTTTAAAGAAATTGCTAACATCATTTATGTGAGCAATTTACTTTAAAGTAGCCAATAATAAATGCTAAATAATAAAGAGGACATGAGTTTATTCAGGAAGCCCTATGCCAAGTCATTTGTTTCCAAATGAAGTTACGCCATGAATAAGGGGTTTCCCCCAAAATGTAATGCTAAAGATATCATAGAAAGAAAGTATGTCATACATGAGCCCTCTTAAGGCATGTCATCCACATCCCAAGCTTTCTCTTATATATACATGGAAGGCAGTCAACTATCCCAAAAGAGGCAACAAAAAGTGCCATACTAGGATAAGGTTACCTAACCCCTTTCCCCCTAAGGGAAAAATGTGAACCAAAAATGGGTGATGATATGCTACTCCTTGCAAAAAGAAAATATAATTGCATAAACCAAATTTATACCCTTACATGAATGATAGTGAATCTAATATGATACTACAACTACCATATGACAAGGAGCAACAACTAGTGTTATTGATTATAATGGGTATACAAAGTATGAGTTTTATGCATATCTAATGAGATATTCCCACATGCAGTATCTATTAGTTCAGGATGCACCAAAGTTAAAGTTGTCTTGGAAGAATATTTTGTAAGAGTTGATATTGAGTGAAGGATTTTTTGATGCTTTTGTTTCTTTTGAAGGACAATAATGAAGACCACTAGTGGTTTCTTGTGTGTTAGGCTCTATAGGGACACAAATACCTTGTTCTCTTGCACCACATCCTTTTCCACTATAACCAAGTTGTTTCATAAGTTCTTAGCCTTTTCCATAAATATTTTTCATGTCTTTTGGATTCAATGGTTGTTCATGTAATCAACTTCATCATTTAAGTTTGTTGTGTAATTTTATTCTTCTCCTAAAGTGGTTCAAGTGGATGCTTTCAAATTTTGTGTTGACATTACTGTTGGTTCTTTTTCTTTTTCATACTTTTTTGTTATGATCTTGTATTCTCCCATGAATGTAGGTGTGAAATCCAAGGAACCCAAAATCATCTTCCAATAGATTTGTGATTTCCTCAATATGCTTTTATTTGTCTTTCTCTTGCATGGGTTCCGCTTGTGTAGTTGGTTAATGTTTTCAACGGATTTTTCTTATATTTTTCAAGTTATAAAACACTGTAAGGCTTAGGACCAACTTTGATTGTATGTACTTTGTTGTTGTAGACATACTTCATTATACAATGAAGAGTTGAAGACACTACTTGCATTTCATGAATCCATGGTCTACCTAAAATAAGGTTATATAAAATTTCTTGAGGAATGACATGAATAACAGTTTGCAATGTGACCTTTCCAACTATTATAGGTAATGTGATCATGCCAATCAGTTGTTTTCCTATGTTATCAAATCCATGAATGGAAAAATAATTAGGTTTAATCTTGCTCTTATCCGCTCCAATATTATTCAAAAGGTTCACAATACACACATTAAGGGCTAAGCCATTTTCAACAAGGGTTCTCTTTATTCCTTTCTTATTAATAATGGCTATGTTCATGAAAGTTTCATTTTGCTTTTGCAATTCCAAAGGAGGGAGCTCACTTTGGTGGAAAATGATGTTTGCATTCATTCCTTGAATTAGGGATGCTATATCATTTGGTTTCCCATTAGGAGGGATGTGAACTTGTTGTAAATCACTTTGAAGCATGTTAAAGTAATTAGGGGAGGCTTGAATAAGGTCACATAAGGATATCTTAGCAGGAGTGTTTTTAAGTTGTTCAACAAGATCATACTCTTTACCACTACGCTGCAAGAAATTAGGTGTTGGTGGGAGATATGGTTGAGGTAATAGAAGGGATGTTGGAGTTGTTTGTGGTTGTTGATTTTTTCTAGTGCTATATGTATGAGCAATGGTATTATAACCCGGTTGCTGAAAAACATTGTATTGAGGTGATCTTAGGATAAGCATGGGTTTATTTTTAACTTGGTGTTGGTGTGAGGGTGGGTAGAGGATAATTTGAGCCTTAGGAGGTCCAATAATTAAGAGACATGTAGGAGGTTTAAGAATTAGAGGACTCGAGGAAGATCTAATGTTCGTAACCTCAAAAGGCTTATCCTTATGCTCATCATCTTCATTTAATGAAGCCACATTACCATTGTTTGAAAGACATGTATCAATTCTATCATTTTCTTGCACCATGATATCTTCCCTAGTAGGAGAGTTTTTAGGAGAGAAAATAACTAGATGTTCATGACATTCAATAGTTGGATCTTCTAAACTAAATTCATCACAAATAGGGGAGTTATTAATGGTTGTATTGTCTTGTTTATCAATGATGGCATTCTATTGTATCAAATCATTCTCACAAATATGCAAAGTGATATTAGGGGATGTGTCAATGGTCTCATATTTGTATCCAACAATATCCTCCCAAGCGGGAGAGGTAGGGGAAGAGAGACAAATAGGGCTCTCATAACTCTCATTGGTTGGATCTTCTAACACTAAGATATCTTCCTCACAAATAGGAGAGATATTGGGAGAAGACCAAATTTGATTCTCATGATTGTCCATTATTGTATTCTCTTTCACTAAAGCATTCTCATAAATGGGAGAGATGTTTTTCTTGGAATTATTAGAAAGGTTAGATACTAACATTGTGTGTCCAAAATTGAAAAGTACTTTTATCCATCTTATGCAATGCTTCAAGAATATAAACTTTGTGTACCCAAAAAAGGAAAATTACTTTTATCCAACTTATGCAAAGTTTCATAAATATAAACATTGTGTATCTGAAATTGAAAATTACTTTTATCCAACTTATGCAAATCATCAATAATTTGTAAACATTGTGTATCCAAAAGTGAAAAGTACTTTTATCTATATTATGAAAAGCTTCATGAATGTAAACATTTTTAGATCTAATGATTTTCACTACTAAAATAATTTTGGAATGATTTAAAAATGACTACAATAAATGGATGTTTAGACCTAGATGCCTAAAATATAAATTCCTAAAAAATTCCAAACTGATATAGTGGGTTACCAGTAGCTTTAGGAAGCATAGGAAACCACAAAAAAGCTTAGAAAAGTTGGTTTTAAGAGGCCTTGAAGGACTCATTCGCCCGTGGGCAAATGGGTCCCTGTATAGGGTTTTAAAAAAATGAATAATGTAATGTTTAAGTGATTATATGTGTTGTTTGTTCCAAGTCTCATACTGTAACTTTTGTAACAAAATTTTACAGAATTTGATGACCTAATGCACAAGTAAAATGAATGACAAATGATGAATTATATGACACTTTTTGAAATGTAATTTTGATCCAATTTTTTTATTTAAGAGACTGAAAGTATGGTATTATGTAAATACTATACAAAATCAATCTAACATGATGCAATTTTTGTTTAATTTTCAAATTTAAAATGAATGTAAAATGCAATTTTACGCCTAAAATGCAATGCAACTTTATGCCAAATTTAGAAACCCTAAATACAATGAATTAATGCAAATCCTAGATCTAGGGTTTGAATGCACTCCAAATCATAAATTAGAATGTTCAAATACTCAGGTTCATCAAAATGAAACATAGAAAAATGAGGTAGGATTCAAACACATGGGGTTTTATACTAAATTTGGAATGTTTCACCAAACTTACTATAAATAGAAAGGGAAAAATGGGGTGAATGGACCTATCTATTCTTCTATTTCATTCAAGAAATGAGATCCCTCTATTCAAAATCCACTTTCAACCCTTAAGTGAGTGAATTCTTTGAGGAATCTTGCAACTTCCCTTTTTGTGTTAGGATGAGGTTCAAGGTCAAACAACACTTTGGGGAGGAAGATTAAAAATAGAAAATCAACTCCAAAATGAAATCTATCAATTGGATTTAGTAGATTAAACATAAAACTGAAGGAAACTACAAATTTTTTGGTAGATCTAGAAGGGATAAATGATGTGCACCTCTCACAAAATGGTATTTTCAAAAGTTGTTTGAGGACTCATTTGCCCTATGGTGAATGGGTCTTGGGTAGGGCTATTCAAAAATGGCTTTTGGGTCCTCTGCTCCTATGTCTACACTTCCAGATTCCTAATTTTCACAGTTGGGCAATAAAAAATAAATCCAAGATCTGAGTTTCCGTGAGATGACAACAAAAGTGACAACTTTGACAACTTTGCAATTTTTCACTTTTGAGATCTTCAACTTTTCTTCAACTTTTCTTCAACTTGCAAATTTGTAACACATAGAGAGGGGAAAAATGTTTTTTTTTGTGAATGGGGGTTTGCCTTGGTCAAGCCCCATTTTGGTATTAAACCTTAAAATTAAACAAAATAGCATGAAAGGAATGATGAATAAATGACTTTATGCCACAAATCACCAAACCCTTGAATGAGCCTTAGAATGTAGATTTGTAACTTGCATGAAATGGCTTCAATGGATGTGGATCTTGAACTTTGAATCTTGATTTGAAATAATGCTTTGAATGCTTGAATGGACCATGAACTCTACATCACCATATTAGCTCCAAAAACATGCATGATGCAAGAAGACCTTGATATGACAATTGGATCTTGATTGTTGCAATAAACCTTCAAAAAATCTGCTCTTGAATGCCTTGAATTTATCTTGAAATTCTCTTGATATGCTCTAATAATTCTCACTTGAAAACTCTTAGATTGCTTAGATGAAACATAGTGAAATAACCTTGTATTTATAGGTATGTAACATTAATTTCACAAAATTCAAATAACACAAGCCAACATGTGAATATGGATTTGAGTATGTTAAAATACTGCCAAAAACATACTTTAAATTTAGGTCCTAGGTCTAAGTGAGGACCCATTCTCCCATGGGCGAATGGGTCCTAGATCACTCACCTAGGAGACACATTGCTCAATGAGAAGTGTTATGTTAAGGCATTAATGAATGTCGGGTTTCCTCTTCGGAAAATGTAATTAATTAGGCTTGGATTTGAATTAAAGGGACATATTATGGTAAATTAAGCTCAATTAATTAAAGGATCCCTAAATAAGTGTGAAGTGTAAAGGGGTACACTTTACAACACTAAAAATAAGGCACAATTAAGTCCATTTTAATTAATAGGGCCTTAAACTTAATGTGAATATGTAAAATAGATATTACAACAACAAATTAATGTATAATTAAGTTCATTTTAATATTAATTCCAAATTTAGTGTGAAAATGTAAAGGGATACATTTTTATACACTACACTTTTTTCCAAATGTTTTATTATTATTACTTTTTTATTGGTCCTAATTGTTGCTTTTGAAAACCCCTCATGTATGGCCACCATGATTTGAGCTAAGTTAATCAATTTTTTATTTTTTCATTATGTAAATAATTATGTGTAGATTAATGTCATATTTTTTTTTTTCAAGAAACTTAAAAAATTAGAAGTTACTAAAAAACATGAAAACCTAACATTTCAAGTTTATGAACCAATTTACTCATAAGTTAATTACAAAATAGAAAAAAAAATCCAATCATAAAAAATACATATTTGAAAACTAGATACCATGATCATCTATGCTGGATTTTAATTTCATAAAAAAAATATATAAAAAAAATCATCGTCCATATTGGCTAAGCCAATTTTTCTCTTGGTGTTTACATGACATTATACTTGCAAGTCCAAGGCTAAGGGTTGGGTTTCCAAGCCTAAAACAAAATAAAATGCATGGGTTTCAAATTTCAAAATTATGAAATGCACACCTTCACTAAAACGCATGCCCATTCTAAAATATTGTGTAATTAGAAACGAGTACCTATTTTAAAAATTTAGGATCAAGAGCTAGAGCCTAAACGAGTACCCATTCCAATCAAAAAAAATTCCAAGCCTAGAAATTACCCTATATGTGGACCCAACTTCTTTGTTTTACCCATGGGTTGGTTGTTTCTACAATTTTTCTCCTCATTTCCTAAGGGGCATAGTTTTTATATGGGTACCTAACATGATGACACATTTAGGACCCATCTATCTATTATTCCCAACCACCTAATCCATTCTTATTGGGGTTCATTGGTGCTTATTTATTTTATTACAATTAGTTATTTACTTGATTGCATATTTTCACTTAAGATATGATAAGCTTTTTTAGGTATGTTTTATTTGCATATATGACTTGTACTTTCCTTGTTTAGTGCAGTTGCACTACACATATGTGAGTACATCTTCTTTATCCCACTTTGGTTGTAGATTCACATATCTTGGTCATGTATCCTATATATATCCACCTCATGTACTAGTGTAATTTACAATCTATTATAATCTCATTTGTATATCTGCTTCCTTTGACAGAAAATAATTATTCTCTCATTTTTGGTCTCTTTTGTGCTTTCATTGAATCTCTTCGATGTTGGTTGGCTATCTTCATTATCGAATCTTACAACTCATTGGCCTAAGTGGGCCACAAAAATAAATATTTAAAAAATCAATTTCTCTCAACTATATCAAGAAATCCCAGACAAACCACTTTGCGGAAGCTTCTGCAGCCTATCATGGTCTAAAGTTGGCTCAGTCTAGAGGTTATGAGAAGGTCTGGATTGAGGGAAATTCCCTTAATATAATCAATAAACTAAAGAAGGTCTCTCCCCCCTCATGGACAGTGGAATCTCTTATCCTTAATGCCTTAGATATTTTGGGTTCTTTCGATCAATGTTTTATTTCCCATGTCTATAGAGAGGGAAATAGTTTAGCTGATTTTTTTGCTAACTATGGTGTGAATGATTATATGGTATGGGAATGACACTATCCTCTCCCCATCGAAGCTCATTCAATTCTTCATCATGATTCACAAAGGGGGTGAGGTGGGGGTTCCTTTTATTATGGGGATTTATCACATGTGTTTCTTTTTGTGGTATTTCCTACCAAGGTGTAATGTTTCCAAAGGAAAGGCTATGCAGTTTATTGGTGGGACTAAGGCACAAAAGACTAGACATTCAAGGTTCATTATTTCCTTCCATCACCTTGTCTTTTCCACATGGATTGTGGGTAATTGGAAAGCAAAGACCTTCTTAAGGTTTCTTTGTATTCTCTACAAGTGTTTCATTTTGTTGTGGTGCTTTTCTGTTGCAATGATGGGGGGTGAATGGAACCGTGTTGAGCCTATCTCTTTTGATACTATTAAAAGAAACAAGAAGGTTTGGGATTTGTTGGAGGTAATGGGAGTGACTCCCTATATGGAGAAACTGCATGGTCATGATCTTAAGATGTCTTAGTGGTTCCTTGAAGGCTGGCATAATAGAGTTTTGAAAATTGGTGGAAAGGAGTTCAACATTACCGAGGATCTTATTGCTGAGATTACTAGTTTTTCCACTGATGGTAGAAAAGTTTACAGAGATAAAAATGAGTCCAATGCAGCCCTGGAAATCTTCTTCAAGGATAATGAGAGGTGGAAGTTAGAGTGGGATAAATGTGGGGGATATTATCACTCCTCAATCAAGGCTATATGGGGAGATGTTGAACACAAAATTATGAGGTATTTCACCCTCGATGGATGTTTCTCCGTTCTATCTAGGTATCACTTTTTCTTACTTAATCATTTTAGGCACAAAAAGAAATTGTCTTTCCTTTTATTTGTTGGTGTCTTTGGAACATGGTATCAAATATCATAAGCATAATCCCAAGAACCCTTTTCTTCATGAGGGTTTAATCCTCTTAATTTCTGACTTTGTTAAGTCTTTTATCATCCCTAATCAACCCAAAATATCCAAAGGTGGGAAGAAGAAGAAATATTTTGAGTATGATATGGGGTTTGAGGATGGGTCTGATGATGACAATTATGTCCCTGGTTCAGAGGCTTCCATGGAAGTCTATTCAAAATCTCCAACCAAATTTGAGGGCAAGAGAAGAAAGAAGGGGAATCCCCCCAAAACCTCTAGGGCTAATGAGTATGATACGGGTAATGAGGAGGAGGACTGTACCTATGATAATCAAAATATTAAAGTTGTGAAGGGGATGAGAGGTAAGAAATTGAAGGGTGTCATTCTGGGTAAAGAAAATAAGGACACTGGTTCAAGGGAAAAGCTAGATGTTCCCCCTATTTCTAGTTCGAAGAGGAAGGAGCTAAAGAAGGGGAACCTTCTTAAGAAATCTAAGAGGAAAGAGGGGAATGATCATGAGGAGAGTGCTATGTCGCCTATTGTTGGGAATTCATAGGTTGTTGAGGTTCAGAGGATGGAGCAGGATCTAGTTAAAGGCGGTTTTGGTGGTCACGACACTGAGTTGACCATTCACAATGTGTTTGTTCCTGGTCAAAAACGGAAGGAGGCCCTTGATAAAGACAATATTAGTAGTGACTCTCAGGAGGAGTGGGTGGTCGATAGGGATGGTTTCAATTTCAAGAGGGAAGATTTTCCTAATTTTCTTGGCATGGAAAAAGAGGGTTCTTTAACCCTGTTTAAGCTCTTTAAGTGGTTCTTCCATGAAATTAATTTTACCAATGTCAGGGTTAGAGCAATGGTTAACAATTCTAAATAGCCTTCTACAAGGGTTCCTAATGTTCAAGCTCAGGTTAACAAGGTCTAGGCCGAGGTTAGTCAACTTCTTAAGACTCTGAAAATGATTGCTGACGAGATGGTGAAAATGAAAAATTCTTTTGAGTTAAGAATTGTTTCTCTCAAAGAGAAAATGGATCATGTTTATCAAAAGTTGGAGAAGGTTCTTGAGGTGAGAAAGCATGCTTTGTGTAATGAAGCTGAAGGTTTGTGTCTTTTGAACACGAAAGCTAGGAAGTGGCTAGGGTATGACTCTGTTGTGAAAGATGTTATGGTTGGAGTTGGTGATCTTCCTAGAGTTCAAAAAAAAGTGGTGTGTGAGACAGGTCCTTCTACTAGGTATGTGCAAGATCATCATGGAAAAAACAGGCCCTTAAGTGGCAATGAAAATTCAAAAAAATCATTAGGCAACTTACATAAAAATTTGAATAAGTTATCTATATTATTTCAAAAATATGTAAGAATAGAATCTATGGAAAATTGAATGTAGTTTCTAAA
>VDFB02321091.1:0-41785 GCA_007258455.2 Sequoia sempervirens
GATTTTTTTGTGTTTTTGAAGCAATAATGAGATGGTACGATTTTGACAATAAATGCTAATAAATTCACTAAAAATCAAATATCTCTGGAAATGCAACAATAACTACGCCAGTATCCTTTATTCAACTTTTCAAGTGATTACAATAATACCCAGAAGACTATAACGAATTAAATGAAGAATTTTCAATGTTTTAAAAACCTGGAAATTGCTGCAGCAGAGGTACGGCTGAAGGTACAAAAGGTACGGCAGAAAATGAATATGATCTCCTTCCTTCCTTCTGGCATGCACAAATTGATTGACTGGTATAGGCGCCTCTTTCTGAGCAAACTGGAACCTTCAAACCAAGGCGTTGCTTCCAAGCTGAAAAGTACGGCTGAGATGCTATAGTACGGCCTGTCAGAAGTACGGCCAAGTACAGCAGCTTGTTTATTTTGTACGGCCTCCTCAAATCCACCTTTAACCCCTGAATAAAGTGCGCCCAAGGTGATAGATGATAACTGGATGCACAACTGAAGAATCTCTGACCAAAAGCAATCTCTGAAAGCTCTGTAGTTTCCTCTGAAATAAGGAAACCTCTGTAGGCAATAAATCGAGTGATATTGCACACTCTCTGAACTGCTTTCCGCTGGAGATGGCTCGTTCTCCAAGGAATCGAACGTGAAACCCTAAGTCTCAGGCTCAGACCAAAAATTGATCAATATCAAACTCAATAATCTCATAATGGGCTCAATTCCCAAGGCAAACCCTCAAATACATGAAAAGTGCGATTCCCTTGAAAATAGGGGTTTAATGAAATATTCATATTTTAATATTTTCACCTTTCCATAGTTCTCCACTGAATATTTAATTATTAATTAAAATATCAAACTGGCCCCCTTTCCTCATGATGGCGCACCCCTCAAGGAATTCACTTTAAGTTATAATATTAAATTATAACTTTATATTATAAACGGTAATTAATTAATATTTAATCAATACGATCAAATATTAATATCTCCCTTATTTCTAACCCGTTTCTTGTTCAGATGCGATCGGCCGGACTACGTGATTTCGTCTGCGCCGATAGCTGCTAAAATAGCGGTGATTACACTGCACACGCCAGAGCTGCTAAAATAGCAGTGCACTTAAAATGACCTCGATCGAGGCGAGCGAAGACAGGCCCCGATCCATCCTGGCGTGAGAGGCCAAGCTCACGTGGCCTATCCGGTCCATGTAGGAGAGCTCACGGTGGAAGTATGATAGGCCAATCGTAAAAGTAGGAGATGTCGAGAAGGGGACATGACATAAACGACCAACATGCATAAGAACTACAAGATTTATTGAAGGCGTTCCATCTATTGCTCATATAAGTTCAATACAACATGAATCTGATTGCATGCAATGAAGAAATTCAAGCTTTTATTGAAGTAAAAACCTGGTAACAGCAAGCTATAGATGATCAGAAATTTAGCACGGCTGAGTTGAAAGTCTTGTACTCCTTCTGACTGATGATCTGGAATGTTGCTCAAGAAGTAGGCGTCCAAACTAATGATGACAAGCTGATCCCAAGGCAACCGATTTGCTCACAAGAGAAAAGACGCCTCATTCAAGGTGGTACGGCCTGGTACTGCTGGTACGGCCTGAATACAGTCTGCTGCAATAAATATAAATACAGCCTCTGGAAACAATGTCTGGTCTTTGATATAAAGTGCGCCCTTGAACAGATAATAGCCAACTCCAAATGATGAATTATCCTGCCCTTAAACCCACGTATGGCTGTCCCTGTACAGTACGGCCCAGTACTGAAAAGTACGGCCTGAAGATAATTTCAGCAGTAATTAAAAAGGACGGCTTCTCTTCTTGGTCTCCAAAATAACCAAAGATATGCACCTTAATAACAATATAACGCCTGAATCAAACCTCTGGTCAAAGATTCCTTGAAACTACACTTCCTGATGAACAGTACGGCCCAGGTACAGAAGTACGGCCTGGTACACAGCTGTAGTAAATGCAAGATGTACGGATCTTCTAAAGATTTCCAGTTTCAAACAAATAGCCGCCCAATGTTGAAGTTTCTTCTGGATGATCAAACTTCTCTTGACTCTGATGAAAATAATCTCTGTGAAGCTCTGTGATTTACTCTGTAAGAGAAAACCTCTGTATTGGCAATAGATCAGATGTTATTTCACATCCTCTGAACTGCTTCGAAGGAGATGGCTCGTTCTCCGACGATTTCGAGACGAAACCCTAAGGTCTCAGTGCTCTGGCAAGACTCGATCAATTCCTGATTTTCCAAAATGTCATAATGGCTCTAATACCAATGCAAAAACCTTTATTCCTCTCAAAAGGGCGAATTCCTTAATAATAGGGATTATTAAAATATTTCAACTTTTAATCTTTTATTTCTTCAATAGTCTCCTACCAAAATATTTTATATATATTTTAATTCTCCAACTCAGCCCCTTTCTGATGATGGGCGCACCCCTCAAGACAGGTAAATTAAGTTATAATTTAAAATTATAACTTTATAATATAATCATTAATTACTTAATATTTAATTAATATAATTAAATATTAATATCTCGCCCGTTACTCATCCGATTACCGATCCGTCTGATGCCGACGAACTCAGAAGTGATTCCGGATGCTGCCAAAGTCATACTGCTAAAAATAGCAGTATCCCACTCTGCCTGCCAGAACTGCTAAAAATAGCAATTCTGCAAAACATCTCCGAATGAGCCAACGAAGCCAATTGATCAATACTGCCAATCTGACGCCGAGCCAAGTCCGAAACGACCTCTAACCACTGTCACCACGAGGTCTTATGATAGGCCAATCTCATTTCACCGATAGCTCGCCAACAACGGGGATATGACATTTGATCATCTTCGGCCCAAAGTGGTCTCTTTCGCCATTGTCATTTGTATTCTCATTTGAAGTAGAAGGAAGTTCATGTGGCATTTCCTCAGGATGCTCCCTCTGAATCTCAGGAGCAGGTTCCATTTCAGGTACTCTAGGGGAATAAGTTTCAATCTCACTAGAACTTCTTGCCCTCTTGAATGCAACGTCTTCTTCAAAGATGACATCTCTGCTCAATTCAATTTGATTCTGCCCGGGTATGAATATCCTGAAGGCCTTGGAGGTTTCACTATATCCCATAAATATCCCTTTCTTTCCGGAAGGTTCAAGTTTGAATCTCTTCTCCTTGGGCACATGAATATAGACGGGGCAACCAAAAATCCTAAAGTGACTAATGTCAGGTTTTATGCCAGTGAAGGCTTCTTCAGGAGTTTTGTTATCAAGATGAGAATGAGGACATCTATTTTGGATGTAGACAGCAGTCCTAGAGGCTTCTGCCCAAAAAGAGGTTTCAATGTTTTGGTCAAGCAACATTGCTTTGGCAGCTTCTACAATAGTTCTATTTTTTCTTTCAGCAACCCCATTTTGTTGAGGGTTGTAGGCCACTGTGAACTCCCTCTTAATTCCAGCACTCATGCAGAATTCCTTAAAAATTTCCGAGGTGTATTCTTTCCCATTGTCTGTCCTTAAGGTTTTTATTTTCTTTCCGGAGAAGTTTTCCGTAAGTGCTTTGAACTCTTTGAACCTTTTGAGGATTTCTATCGACTCTTTACACTTAAGGAAATAGATCCAGGTTTTCCTAGAGAAGTCATCTATAAATATGACATAGTATAGAAATCCTGCTTTAGAAGGTACAGACATAGGTCCACATAAGTCAGAGTGAACCAGATCTAAAACATTAAGGGTTTTGCTCATACTAATGGGAAAGGATCCCTTTGCATTCTTTCCTAAGGCACAACCTTTACAAGTTCCTTCATGAGATGGTTTTAACTTAGGTAAGCCAGTTACAAATTTTTCCATAGAAGGTAGGGCACGGAAATGAAGGTGTCCTAATCTTCTATGCCAAATCTCATTTGACTCAAAGGTGTCAAGGGTAAGGGCTTGTTTAACTTCAGTGCAAAGTTTGTAAAGGTACCCTTGTCTTACACCTATGGTTTGGGCTTTCTCGATAGTTGAGTTTTTAGGCCATGCTAGAACTTTTCCATCCATAAATGTAACCCTATATCCATTGTCTTCAAGAGCAGAGAGGGATATCAGATTCCTCTTTATTCCAGGTACAAATAAGACTCCAGTGAGATGAAGGGAGAGACCAGATTTCAATGTGATGGAACAAGTTCCAACCCCTTTTACTTGATGTGTAGAGTCATCTCCAATTGTTACATCTTCATCAGACTCTTCAGTCATAGTGTCTAAGTGTTCTCTAAACCCTGTGATGTGCCTTGAAGAACCACTATCAATCACCCAGTTGTTGATATTGTTAGATACTTGACTAGAAAAGGCAGAATAGAACACAAAGTTCTCAGATTCATGATCTGAATGTCTTTCCTACTTTGGCAAAGGATGCTTGTTGCTTTGATCTATCAGGGCACTTCATTGCATAGTGGCCATATTGATCACATCTAAAGCATTGTACTTGAGAGATGTCTTTCTTTTTAGAGGATCCCTTTCCATTGGAATTTCTCTTTCTTTTAAAAGATCCTTTCTTGAAGGAGTTTTTCTTATTCCTTTTATTAGACGATGTGTTGAGTACATGAAGGTCTTCATCTATGTTTTTCTGTTTGTTTTCTTTTGAGGATAGTCTTGTTTCTTCTTGAAGGCAGTTCTTAGCCTGTCAAACTTAGGGAGTTTAGATCTTGCACTTATTCCTTGAACAAATGACTCCCATGAGTTTGGAAGGCCTCCTAGTGCAATTAGAGTTAACTCTTTGCTATCAATCTGATATCCAATTGTGGATAATTGATCTCTCAGTTCAATAATCCTCATGAAGTATGCATTAATGGACTCTCCTTTGTTTATTTGAGCATTGTTGATTTTCCTTTTTAAAGCAAGAGTCCTGCAGGTGTTGTTGATCTCATAAGTTTTCTCAAGAGATTTGAACATATGGTATGCAGTTTCATGTTTTGCTAGGATGAGCACGATATGATCCCTAACTGCATCTACTAGGATTTTCATGGCCTTTTCATTGTTTTCTATCCATTGAGATTTCTCAGATTCAGACTCTGATTCCTCCATATTTTCTCTCACAAGTGAGTCTAGCTTATTCTCTCTAAGGATCATCATGATTCTAAATTTCCATGATGTGAAGTTGTATGCTCCTGCAAGGCGATCTTCAAATCTGATCACACTTGACATTATGAAGAATGTGATGTGGATTCGAATTTTAGAAAATACTAATCTTCTAGAGCAAACTGATTTTAGATTTGTTTAGGATTCACACAACCTTGCTCTGATACCATGTAAATGTAAACAAATCTTCTATCAGAGCGAGAGACTAAGGGTTCTAAAGGAATTCTAAGTTTCAAATTTCTACAAAATTTCTAAGACAGATTTGCGAATTCCAGATTTTATATTTCTTGAATGTGTTGAATGCAGAACATTGATCGATTTCTATATTCTGCAAGAAGGGAAAGAAGTCCCTTATATATGATGAAGACGCGCCTCAAGGAGAGACGCGTCTCATGAGAGGACGCGTCTCCACAAAGTGAAGACACGTCCACTCATGGGACGTGTCCCTTGAGTGTGCAGGCTTCTTAACCAACAGAAGCCATCGGATTTAAACAAACTATAATGAGTGTTATCCAATAATCATTTATATAAGAATTCGATTTATCCAGTTCCGAATTTTGATCATCTTCAGAAATTCGAATATTTAAATTTGAAGGATTTATATTTTAAGAACAGTTTAGGTTAAATATAAATGATGATGATGCATTAATGCAATCATCATTTATATCTGACCGAAGCTATCTTAAATCAACACACTTTTATGTTTAACCAGCCTCGTAAAGGAAACTTGTGAGTTGAAGAGCTTTTTTAAGGATTTTTGTTTTTATATTGTTTTAGGTAAGGAAACATTACGATGCACTGGTTAGCTAACCTTGGGGTGTTCGAACCGAATAAGGAGGTCATGGTGTCATAAGACATCAAAAAGTATGTCGAGCTAGATAAAATTGTGAAAAATCATGTCGCTGGGAGCTGCAAAACCAAACCTCCCCCATAACCATATGGGTGCAGTTGTATTGATACAGATCCAGGTGAATTGACTTTTCAGAGAGGGCTCGGTTACCCAGCAGAAAGGCCACTCAAAGTAGGAAAATAAAACACACGAAAAACCATATACCATAGAAAAAGACACTTAACTAGCTACACCTAACAAACCCATTTCTAAAAACCTCTCACCTAATTCAACCATCTACAAACCTTAACAATCACTAAACAAGGAATGTTGCAAATTTATATCTATTCTCAAACACTCTTCCTAGATGTTTAGAGCCGAAAGTACACCAAGGCAATCTTCCAATTTCACTTCCACAACATTGATGTGCCATTCTTACACCACTGCAAGTACAGATGTCAAGGGTATTGAAGAGCTCACAGCAAGGAAATATCTTTCTTTAAAAGCAAGTTCTTTTTTCGTTTTATTCGTATCAACAATAGCAGCCCATGTTTTTAGTTTCTTATTTTCTTTAGAATTTTTCATTTTGTGTTTGTTTTACAACTTACAGCCACATGTTTTTCTATAATGGCATCAAGCTCCAACTCTATGGGCCAATGGGTAAGACTTGTTCAACTTCAGAACTGACCCTTCCTCACCTCTTTGGAAATATAAACAATTTTAAGAGCGGTTAACAGGTGGAGATGTTTATATTCGAGTACACCCATCTTTCATTACTTGATGATCAAGGGAAGATTAATACTCAAGTGCCTATCATAGGATCCATTTCTCACAAAAGCATTTTTATCTCTTATGAATAAGTGATGTTTATTTCAAGTGCCTATCACAGGATTTGTTCCTTGGGGGGGGATTTCATCTCTTTTGAAGGAGCGCTCTCATGCAGATAAATGCATAGATGAATCTAGCTCTTGCAGAATTAAACATGTGCTTAAATATTGCAAGATTGTCAATGGCACATAAGCAAGTTGATAGTCGTTAGCATTTTCATTTGTTACTTTCATGACAACACAAAACGGAACAAAATGTGAGGAAAATCCTTTCTTTGAATTAGCTGGGGAAGCTCCATAATTCAATATAGTCCTGAAATCCAAATCAAGTAAACTAGATTATGTGCATTGTATAAATAACTTTCTGGGGGTTGCGTGTAAACAAAATGCTTAAATAACAGTCTAAACCTATCTTTTGTTCTTGGAGGTAAGAGCACAAGACTGAAAGTACTTATCTCACTACTAGGTTTTCTATTTTTTGTAGCTAAACTATAACATGAACTTAAGCACTAATGCTTTCCAATAATGTAAAGCAAAGATCAATGGATACACATCAACAATTGCATTGATCTTAACAAAAAACACAATATTTATAGCAGCTGTGGATGAAGAACAAAATTGAAAGTAAGCAACAACTTCAAAGCATACAAGGCTACTTCACAGGGTAGACGATTGATATTACACAGAGTTAAATAGGAACCTTCTTTATTATTTGATTTGCCAACTTGTGCAATTACAACACAAAATTCTTAACTCTGAAACTTATATGAAAACTTCAGCAGCATAAGCTTAACACAAACTCTCTCTCTAATTTATTTGCTCAAGGGACTTATTTCTAAACTCATCAGAAGAAGCTGTTTAGGATAAAATTATAATATAATATTCCATTAAAAGCAATGCTTTAAAGCAACCCTATCCCTATCCTCTGAAAAGAGAAAATAAAAGGAACTTTTAAAGCAATCCAATCCTAAAACAAATAATTAAATACAAAGGCCTAAAAATATGCTCATCTGTATCCCCTTTGGAAAAATAGAAACTTTAGCCACTTCAGTTACTTTCAAAAATCTAATATAAACGACTTGGAAACTTTGATAAATCTTCTAAAATCTCTGAAATATGGTGAATTTTTTTCTAGAGCTTGTGAAAATTGTTGAAACCCTATCCATGGATATGAAACTGATGACTGCCTCTAAAAAAGCAACATTCTAAATATAGCAACTTTCTAAAAATAGAAAGTTGACTTTTTTTATCTCTCACCATTCCTCAAGAAAAGCATACTTGTTAAAAATACCAGTTTCTAAAAATAGAATTGTTGCAAAAACTGGATGGATTTCTACTAAACATTGAAATCTTAACCATGAGATTAGGCCCAACACTTGAATGTAGATTTCCCTACACATACTATAGGATACCAGCCTCAATAATGCGGTGCAAGCTATCAAAAACATGGGAGAAAAACTGATCCTTTCTCCTCAAAAACAAGCTCCAAAGGTTGATAGAATAGCTGCCTAGAGCAAGGACTGCAATTAATTGGTAAGGAACTTTATGATAGAAGCACTGAGATTCTGACTCCTATTCATAAGCTGACACATGTAAAAATTGCCTGAGAAAAGGCTTATAATAATTTTTTGGGCTAGCGATAAGGAGGCAACATAGAATGCAGTTAATGAATAGTAATAGTGGGTCTATAGATAGGACAATTAGTAGATTGATGCCTCTTAGTCTTAGTTGTTTTTGGTAACTTACACAAATAAAGCCAGAGATTCAGACCTCAAAAGCAAACTAGGAGTTAAGAGTGTTGATTCACTTGTCTTCTTTGTTTATATGTTGGGCATGGTTATGCTTTTCTGATGCAATTGCTGGAAAATGTACCTTTTTTGGATAGTAAAAACGATACTCATTTTTATCAAAAATACAAAGTCTATATTGGTGAATTTCCATCCATCAAGACACTTTGGTAATCAATCATGGTACTTGTCCCTAATATAGGAATATGAACTGTATACATGCCTATATATTGATTTTTTAACAAAATAAAACTCTACTTGTTTGCTACCTCCTGAACATCTAGAATAATAAGTCCTCCAGGATGTTGCCATTACTCCTATAGAGATAAAATTCTGCCAAATACCAAGAATTCACCTCAATACTTTCCATACTGAGCAAATCATATGTTGTTGCTCATCATCTGTAGATTAACTCATGACAATGATTGGTCAAACTTGATGCTCATCAATGGAATCATTTTGATTTCCATCCATCAGAAACTATTACTTAGTTCTTTTTATTTTTTACATTTTAGGTTTCCTTTGAGAATATTCATCACTCTAATCCCACATTTCCAGGCTATATATCCTGTTTTACCAAAGTAATAGCAATACAATCCTTGTTCTTTGCTAGCCTTCTTTTTTTCTTTCTCATTGTTTGCTTTGACAAGAAAGACATTCCTTTTACATTCATGCAATCATTTTTCTTCCGCAAGAAGCATAGAAATATTTCTGCAGGTGATTATAAAAGAAATTGACTTGAGTCTGAATACAATATTCTAATTAGTATATAATAAATTGTTCAACCCTAAAACTTTAGCATCTTCATCTTCAACATTTACTGATACTTCCATTAGCTGTTTCTTACAGACCTTAACTTATTGATATGGCTTGAGATTGTTGTATCACTAGCTATTTTTAGTTTTTAAAAGCAATGTTTAAGAAGAAATTTCCCATTTTGTGATTGCAACCCAGACATTTTATTCATTCTGAATTTGTTGTGAAGCCTTTGATGAATCGCAACATAGTTCTGTATCAAATATGCCTAGCCCATTAATCAACTTTGCTTTATAATCCCTATATATTTCCATTCTATAAGTTTATCTAAATCTATAAGTACCGTTTTTTATGGATCAATATATTGTATTTTAACTTTCTATGTGTGAATGTTAGACCATTAAACTTTTCAATAGTGTTCTTCATTTTCTGGTGTGCCCCAGCTGTGTTTGTTTATTGTCTTAAGTAGATGAGAAAAGAATTGTCTGTAATATAACAGCAGAATGCTTAGTATGTAATTCCACATTTCTTGGGATAAAGATTGAACTTGCAAATATAGGAAGTATCCACAAAAGCCTATGCTATTTGAACTAATTCTTGAGTGAAAACAGCTTCTGTCTAGCCATTAGGAAAGTCAACATTCTTTGTATGACTGTTCACACATGCGTGTGTAATGCAAACAATATGGAATACAACAAAAATAGAACAATAATCTGTATACAGAGAACAAGAAGAACTATCTACAACATAGAGCCTTATCCACTCGATGTAGCCAGGTAAAGCTTAGAATAATTTCCCCAGTGATAATTAACAATCATTTCAGTACTTGATTGATTTAAATTTGATCTTGAATTTGTGTAAGATGACAGACAAGCAGAGAAAAATTTTGAGCATCATTACCTTGAAGATGACCTTCTATCTTGTAGGAAACCATATTAATTTAAGTTTGATTCGTTTCATTTGCATGTCTGCTTATTACATTGTTAAAAACTCAGACAAGGCAAGTTTTCACATTGAATAACAAAATGACAAAATCTAGTCCAAACCCACAAATTAGTTTGCTTCCACCTGTGAATGTAGAACAGCAAACAATTTGATCCATAACAGAAAGAAAAAATCCATTTCCATTGGCCATAACTATCCATCAACTACAATCGTTATCCTGAAGATAACCTCCTATAGGATATGGCCTGGATACATCCATTGCCTATCTAGATATGACTGTGCCTATCCAGATAAATTTGGTATATTTGATCCTTGTCTGTACCCATATCAACATCAGATATGGCAGAGGTACCCCTAGAGAACCAAGTAATTCAACTATGCAAAAAGGTAAAAGAAAAAACAAGACTGAAATACTGTACTACATTTAACTAAGAATAGGAATGGATATTACAAAAGCTCTCCCTTATTTATTCATACCAAAGATGAAGAAGATCACATACGTGTGTTGAAAAGGAGGATTCCAATGTTTGAAAAGGAAGGTAGATACACAAAACACAAAAGAATTATTCATCAACAATGTCATACACTTTCAATGGCATATAATAGCATCTTACAGATAGCTACCTCATGAATTTTTGTACACAACGAGGAAAAAATCAAAAAAACATATAAAAAATAAACAATTAGAAAGTAATTTTGAGTGAACCTCCTTTGTGCTTCCTCAATTGATGCCATCTTTGGTACACCACGTTGACGAGCCATGTAGTTGCAAGTGACCACTAAAGACTTCTAAAAATGAACAAAACAGAAAACTGTCAGCAATGTGCCACATTGCTCAGGCATTATTCTTGAGTAACATCAAAACTCTGTTGGTGGTTTTCAAGGCAATGTACTTGGAAGTAACATGCTTCAATGAAATACATGTCACTTATACAAGTTAAAATGCAACTGAGGTAAGAAAACTATAATAAAATAAATGTTCTAACAAGATCATGTACTAAACCAAATAAGTTATACGGTATTACTGTATTGCACAATAGAAACATTACACAATTGCGATAGACTGTAACATTTGACAATAGCATTGGGATCCAATTGAAAATAAAAGACAAAATAGTTAGAACTATTCTGAACAACTTGCCAATACAATTTTAAAGAACATTAAATTTAAATGTTCATATTGTGTGCACAAACAAGATAAGCTTTTACCATCAAGTATAATTTACTAGCGACTAAGTTGTGACTGAAATGTAAGCTTGGAAATTAGTTATGGAATGCTTGCTTGTGCCTACATACAATATGCAAATTTGAAATTGTCATGCAGTGCAATTGTACTCAAGCTTTACAAGAATAGTGGTGCCTAGATCAGAACTGAACCCAGTGAAAGGGATGACATGGTATGGCTATGCATAAAGCTCCCACAAAGGAAAAATATAGTGTCATGGGGTCAGACTGGTCCATGGATCAAACTGCACTTTTTGCTTCCAAAGATGTCCAATTCCACATGGCACTGACAAACACTACTCACGGCTCCCATTGCAGATGAGCCCTCTTGCATTCTCAGACTATGCCTCCCCCAGTACTGTGAATCCACTTAAGCATTCGTCTTCTGCACATGTACTGCAGAATGCACATGCAGACTCCACTGTGAGCATTGGGCATACTCGACATATGTGGAATGGAAATGTTGACTCAAGGAGTCCCCACCGACCCTGCGACATATAGCATCGCCAGGACCAAGGCATTTAGCCCTAAATCTGGACCCCGGATTGTTGTCAGAAGGATGTAAACTTATTTGGGGAGGGGGTGAATATAAGAGAGAATTTTACTTATAAGTTCTTACCTACATTGGAATATATATGTGCTGTAGCATACCTACAAAAGACAATAACATAATAAAGCATTCACTGAAGGTACCTACATGCCTATAATAAAAGGATTGTCCCTGCAAATCCAAGAGATGGAGGAAATACTTCTCCAAGAATGTGAAAAAAACACACAGTTTTATTCATATGAAATTGAGATTGATTATATTAAGGGGGTAAATCCTTATTTATAAAAGTGTGAATAGCTTCTCATCCAAGCTATGTACATGACTCCATTGTCTAGATTCAATGAACCTTCATTGAACCTGCTACTACCTTTCACACAAACCATCAATTTAACAACATTGAGAGGGGTAGCAACTACCCCCAGTAATTATCTACCTAATACCACCAATTGCTACCGGCTACATGAATAATATCATATGACAAAATTTGATATTTATGACAGACTAGCTCTTTTATAATACATAACAATATATATTTTGTTTGGGAAAACAATATTCCCATGACTTGTTGAAGCAATGTTAAAATAAACTAATAGTGTAATAAACAGACATCTTTCCAATTTTTATTTATGAGCAGTCTGTTGTACCCCAAAATTAAAATTTTTGTTACACTTATACATTTTGAAGAAACAAGTAAAAGTCTTGTTAAATTTGTCAAAAAGGTCAAAATTTGGGTATGCGTGTCTTGCATGAGGGGTAAAGACGTGAAATTTCCAAAATTTGACGATCTGGGTCTGCTCAGAGCAACCTAATCTACAAAACCCAGATCTCAGTTTTTCATCCCTACTTTTTAGGAAAACTGCTATTTTTAGAAATTTCCTAAAAATAGTAACTTTTTCTGGGTTTTTTTGGGTTTCTTTTGAAACGGATACTGGCAAAACTTTCTAAAAATAGAAAGTTGGTCCGTTAGGGTTCAAACTAATTTTGATTGACTCAAAATACTTCCATATCAGGCTGGTGCAGTCAGAATCTCAAAAAGATCAGTTTTTCCCTAGTGGGTCTATTCTACTTTTTCAGAAGCATTTCGAGAGCTTCAAAAGTCATCAATGGAGGTCAGTTAGCTACCAAGCATCAGATTCAACACTCAAGCACTCAGCAGGAGGTGAGTTGGTGAGCAAGCACCAAGAACGAGGAAGATGGTGAAAACAGTGAAATTTTGAATTTTGACTAACTCTGCTTAAGTTGGGCACCCCTGGAGAAAAAAGGCACCCATCTTTTTAGGGCATCAAATGATAAAATTAGGATTTGAGCTCCCAGTCAAAGTTGTTCAGAATCCTTCCAACTCCGCAGCGAGTCTGGCAGTGCAGTCATCGGATCATCCATTCATCCGGAATTTGAGATCTAATAGGGAGGATTCAAACAAAAGTCAAAATGAAAAATATGAAAATCACCAAAATTGACTAAGTCTGGGAACTTTGGGCACCCCAGGTGCCCAGGGGCGCCCAGCTTTTTGGAAGGTCAAATCCACCTGTTAGGGTTTGCGGGTGAGCTCAATCTCTTCTGAATTCAATCAGCTTCGCAGCGGATATCTTCATCAGGGCATCCGACTGACTAATCTCCAGCAAATCCAGGTCAAAGTGGAAGGTACAAGATAAAGACTCAAAGTTTGAAGATGAAATCAAATAAAAATATTCTAAGTCTGGAGCAAATAGGCGCCCAAGCTTTTGGAGTATTAAATTCAACTTGTTGATGAAGTTGCTCCCAGAGAACCCCCTCCAAAATCTTCTCAACTCCGCAACGAGCCCAGTCATCAGCCAATTCGAACTCCAGGTCCCCAGATTTGACAAGATCGTCTGTAGAAGAGAAAGTGATGAAGATATCATAAAAATGGCTAAGTCTGGTCAAATTGGGCGCCCCTAGAGAGAAAGGGTGCCCAAGGTTTTGAGCTCTGAGATGATGGAATTCGCCAATGAAGCATTTAAGATCACTTCGTCGGAATCAGTCAAGCTATCCAATGAACCTGTCAGACAGTCAATCGGATTAGCGTAGCTCCCGGAATCAAGATTTCATCAGAAGATCAAAGGGAAATGAAGAAATTGAAAATCATGAAAAAATGGCTAACACTGTGAAAGTTCAGAGCCCTTGGAGGAAATAGGCTCCCGTGAATTTGAAGGTCAAAACGAAGTTTTCCGTCAGAGGCGCCTCCAGAACAATCTTCTCGGAATTAGTCAAGCTACGCGATAAATCATCCAGCTCGTTCATTGGATCAATCTGGAAGCCGGAGATCAAGGTCAAAGTGGGGGGTCAAAATTGTGAAAAAGTTGAAAAACTCAAAAAAATGGCCAACTCTGAAGCAAATGGGCGCCCCTAGCCAAGAAGGGCGCCCAACTTTCAATGCCTTAGTGAAATTTTTAGAATTTTCAAAAAAATTCAAAATTGTGAGATGAAGAGAATGTCCAGGTTCATTGAATAGGCCAATTTTTAGGGTTTTGAAGATAAAAGCAAACCTATTTCAAACCCTAAGTCTATTTAACACCTCTCTTCAATGCAATTTTCATCATTATTGCAGGTAGCATTCCAAGGAGAAAGTTGGAGCAGCAAATTTGGAGAAATTTTTAAAGATTCAAGAACTCAAGTTTGTTGATTCTTCATCAAATTTTTCAAACCAGCAACTTAAGGCCTTGCTTTTTCATCCAGAAGATCAAATTTAAGAAGGCCAAGATTTTCAATTTTCAGCCATCTGGCTCTTGTCATCTCATTCTTCTGAAGAATTTTTCAAGAAATTTTCTCAAGTTCCAGCAGCTGCTTTTTATTTTGCATGACAGTGAAATCCTCAGTGCATTCAATTTGATCATCTGGGTCCTCTCAAATCAGTCTTCTAAAGAAAACCCATATCACAGCTTTTTTCAAGCAAATTTCAAATTTTAGGGTTGGCTACTTTTTCGATCAGCCATCAGTGTTTTTCAAATCTGATCAACTGGGTCCGTTTCTAATTGCATTCTGAACAAAACCCAGGTGCTAGCTTTTTTCATGAAAAATTGACGAAATTAGGGTTTGCTGCTTTTTCAGTCTAAATTCAAAATTTTCAAAAACGAACGATCTGGGTTGTCTTGCAACGAAATTTTGAGCAAAACCCATATCTCAGAAAAATTTTGAAACATTTGTTCGTTGGAGGAAGAAAAATCAGCATTCTAAAAATAATAAGTTGTTCAAAACTTGTCTGAACCTAGGCGAGTTTACAATCATTCTTCAAGGTTTCCAAAATGGAGTACACTCCCAATGATTTCAAGGTCAAATCAGCTCTCTACCATGATTTCATCAAAACAGATGAGACGGACTTGCATCATATCAAGCCAGTGTTTGATCTACACGCTTTGGAGAGCGCAGGCAACACTACCATCAGAAACTTGGGGCACTTTGGACTCCTCACAGCAGCGTCTATTCCTATATCAGTTCAGAGCCTCGAGTTTGTAATCGCTTGCATCAAGCATTACAATCTGGCTACAAGGGAGATTCAATCAGTTGATGGCAAATTGATTTGCAATTTGAAGCCTGACATGATCGAGAAATGTTTCTCCATTCCCCCTTGGCCTGAAAGTGTCACTATCTCAAAAGGCGAATGTGAAAGGATATGGGAAATGCACTAGGACAAGTATAGCAAGAAAATTGCTCAAAGGTGGATGAAGGAGAAGCATAAGACTTTCCCTAAGAACATCGGGCGAGGTGAGTTCAAAGATGAAATTGCTATCATAATCACCTTGCTCAACAGGGTAATTAGACAAGAAGATGCTACCAAGTTTCAGCCTACCTCACATCATGAAGAAGACTGAATTCTATGATTGGGCCACCTTGATCAATGACAGCCTTCATCAGCAAATAACAAAATATTTCCAGATTCATGAGTTCCATATGGTTTCTTACCTAGTCTATCTGGTGGCCTATCAAGGTCAATTCAGAGGGTTGCACACCGAGGGATCATTGAGCATACAGCACATCTATACCTACTATCCTCAGTTGGAATTCACGAAGGCACTGCATCACTACAAGAGGGTGAATGGGGCTTTCCTGATATACACAGTGCGAGACCTAGACAATGAATTACACGTCCATATCTCTTTAGTCGCCAGGGCAGCGATGGGGGAGTGGGCAGATTGGTTCATACAATTTCCTACTTTCACCTATCTCAGAGTATATGGCTATTCCGGCCCTCCACTCATGCTACCAAGGTATCCATCAGACGAAGTTGTATTCATGGAGTTCTTAAGGCAGGCAAGTGAGGTCCACACAGTCTTAAGGAATAGAAACAAACCAGCCCTCAGTTTTCCAATAGGGTTGGGAATTTATACATGCAGAATAGCAGCAGATGCTAAGACCATGGGGGATGAGTTAGATAAACTTGGTCTCAAGCCTTACAGCGAGAGACGATCTTATGACCCTCATGGCGTCTACATTGGCTAACTGGAGAAAAACTATGCTCACTTACCCACTCTCAAAGACTTTTGGGCCAATTGCATAGATGAGTTCAAGGTGCAGAGGCGTAGTTACAGCAGGCTCACTCTTCACCAGATGAAAGACTGCTTATCAAAAGACATTGAAGGATTATCAGATGATGATGAGGATGTGCTTCTCCCGATGTATGCTCAGAAGCGAATTGAAGATCAGCCCCTTCCTCAAGTCAATTGGGCTAATAAAGAGTCTCTCTCAGTTGAAGACAGGACAAAACAAGTCCTCGAGCATAACAAGGTTTTCCTAATTCTTAAGAGGAAAAACTCCATTCCAGTAGCAGAGCCGCCAAGGACACTTCCCTCTTCTTCCAGAGCACAGTCAAAAGGGAAAGGCATAAGTCAGTCTCAAGAAGGCGTCAAAGGCAATAGATCAAATAAAAATGTGAGAAGAAGGTTAGACTTCTCAGGCATAGTCATGCAGGAGCAACCCACAATTGTAACAAAAGCTCCTCCTAACGAGCCCGTGCCACAGGAAGAAGCAAAGGAGCCGCCTTTAACACATGTTTCTCTGCCTTTGACAGAGTCTTCACCGATTCACATCGACCTGGATATTGAAGATGATGAAGAAATTGCAATTGTACCTCCTAAGGAAGTTAGTAAAGATACTACCGTGTCTTGGCTTGAGAGCTCCTTGGGAAGGGTAAGAAGAAGACCTTCATATCAGGTGAATTTTGATGACCTTGATAACATCTATCAGGAACCTCCTAAGAAGAAAGAGAAGAAGCAAGTTCATTATGAAAGGAATCCTGATGGTGAGGTGATCATGGAGACTGCCTTACCTCATGAACATAAGAACAGAGATGAAGTGGATATGGAAGACTTTGTGATGGTCAAGGCTAATCTTGGTAAAAATACCAGACATGCGGATGTCAGTTTGTTCAGAGTTGTATTTGAAAGCCTTCAGGAAAGAGTGCTCAAGGATGGGGAAGACAAGGCAGCCCTCAAGGCTGAAATACAGCAGCTAAGGCTTTATATTTCTAACCTCGTTCATGGCTCCTCACAGGCAACCCAGCTACTACCCTAGGTTTTAGAGACACCAGCTGATCATCATCAGTTGAGACAGCTGGGTATTTGTGGGAAGGAAACTCAAGAGTGGATCGAGAGTTTCATTGTCAGAGGAAAGGAGATCTTGGCACGGATGTTTCAGTTGAGAGAAAACACTCATGAGCTACGTCAAGGTATCCAAGGGTTTGAACAATCAGTGGCTGAAGTAAAACCAAGGCATGAGATCATCATTGCAGATTTAGATACAGCCTATGGTTCAGCAGTTTCAAAAGAACACAAGAGGCAGATCCTTGCTTGGAGAGAGCGTCATGTCTTCAAGGTTAAAACCTATGAGAGGATATCCGAGGAGTTTATTGCCTACAAAGGGAGATCGAAGCTCTTCTTTTCATCAATGAGTTTGTCACAGAGATTCCTTCTTGATACAGTCTTGAAGATGGTTCCTACGTCATGCTTGATGAAGTGCAAACTCAATTTCAGAGTGTTGTTCGCAGCTGTGATAGCAGCAATACAGTTGGTGGTAGAATGAATCACCTTGCCATGATGTCAGCAAGATTTGAAAAAGCGGCCAATGAGGTTGAAGATTTCCTGACGTCAATTGCAAATGGTGAAGATATCTTGGAAAAACGCAGCTTTGCTATTGATGGGATAGATGCACCGAACCGGGACACAGTTTCCTGCTTTTTAGCGGATGTGATTGAGATTTGAAATGGCTTTCATCTAGAAGCTTTCTTTCCGCTTTCTTTCTATTCTTGGAGGAATTCTTATCCATTCTTTGAAGAAGAGAAAGAAGATAAATGTAATAGTTGGCGTTTCCCGCTTTTCCTGCTTTCTTAGGTGTTAGATGTTATCTTCTTTCTAGATTTAGAAATAAAGCTTGTTTGCCGAGAAAGCCCTAGATTGTAAAAGCAAGGAGATTTTAGGGTTCCCTACTCCTCTACTTGCCTATAAATAAGAGCCTTTGCTCATTAGTTTTCTTTAACCATGATAGTGATAACAAAACGCTGAGCCTAAGTGTCTTCTATTTGTTATTCAAGTGTTGTTCAATTGTTTTATGATAGCGAATTGTTGAGTCTCTTTTAGCCAACAAGTAGTTGTTGTAATTGCTGTTCTCTTTGCGTAAGAACAAGATTGCAAACCTCTTTAGCTGCAATTTCTTGTTCCGTGCATGTGTTTAGTGTAATCTCTGTTCCAGAAGTTTGAGAAATAAAGTCCTGAGCCTCTTTTGCCTCGATATAATGTCTCAAGTTTCCATCTACTGTGTTATGCTTATATGATCTTAAATTTCAGCTTGCATTGAAAGTCAGTAAATGTATGTTGAGAGGAGAGTTTATCTGAATACGTTTATTGTGTTATTCTTTTGTGATCTTTATTTCAGCCTACATTGAAAGTAAGTAGATGTATGTTGGGAAAGAGTTTATTTTAGCATTTTGTTAGAGAATCAAACCTTGTTCATTTCTAATTTCTCTTGCTCTGCGTATTACTTGAGAAGTTAGAAACGTCTTTAGCTTAAGTTAGTTGTAGTTGAAGTTCTTATTTAGAAAATCTCAGCTGTGGCGTTTGTGCTTTATAAACCTTGTGCTCTAGCTGATCAAAAAGATAGGCAACTTAGTTTTTAGTTTACTTTCTTTCAACACCATCAGCAAGAGGGAGCTTCCCCTCCTAATTTGAAGAGCAGTTTTACTATGCATAGCTGTCCGTTTCAAATTCACATTCCAGAGGTGCGAATTTAAACACCAACACAGTCGTGTCCAACAATCATACCAACCATAAGTGCTTCTCATTTGTATGTTTTTCACTGGCATTGACAAACCTCACCACTAACGAACATCAATAATAAGACCACAAAGATTGCATTTGATACAAATGAAAATGTTTGCATTCGCTATAGTTGTGTGCAAAGGTCATATTGGTAGATAACTGATAAATGATTTCTTATTGTATACACAAACATGTGAAGTATGTGTTTGTGCATGTCTTTGTGCTTGTATGTTTTTAATTAAATATTTCAAGTAGATTTACACACATACAAGGTAATAGGATGCAACACAAGAATGGAGAGAATTAAGGTCAAGTAGATATATAATAACAGAAATTACAAACACATTTTATCTGCTGAAAAAACATGACAAATCACTCAATAGAATGCTACAAACTTCAAATTTGTGAACAGGTTGTATGTTTCTCTTGGTATCATCCCTTTGTAGATACCATGGAAAAGTACAGCAGAATTTTCCACTAATTAATGTCATAAAATGTGTTTCAAATAGAAAAGCATTTGTTTCATTTGAACTAGGAAAAGCACCTGTGTAATTCCAACTGGTCGATCTCTCAAGTGTGGTTGTTTAAGAACTTCAGTCTGTGCATAAAAACAGTCCACATCCTGCACATAGAAGCATGGAAGAATTAACTCACATAATACTAAAAAAAAACAGATCTCAAGAAACATATGTTGGCCTCACATTATGTTTGATAGTCCACGCAATCTTTGAAAAGTTTATTTGGGGACCAATACTTTGACAAAAGATTCATTGTTTTTTATATAGCATAACCAACCTTCTACAAATCCAAGAACTTTTAAGAAGTTATTGAGAAGTAGGTTCATGCAATGAACCAGGACACCCTTCTCAAAGATAATGCAATGGCTAGGGCAAATCAATGCCAAACATGAGCATTCCAAAACAGTAGCCTTTCATAAAAAATGAGTGATTTCTCCATATGATATAAACAACACAATATTATTGCAAAGTTTGTTAAAATCCAACTCACAAATACGTAAAGTGGTGAGGTTATTCATAATTCACTCTATGAAAGTTATAATAATTTTAATGTTCACAATCCCATCATTTAATAATGACAAGTGACCTACACTAAGATACAACATAAGCACTCAAACATCCTCAATGTAGTGGATCCTAGATGATTCCTGTTCTTGTCTCTTTTATAGTTGTTGTTTCATTTTGTCCCTATAGCCTTCATATTGTATCGGGGATTTACTCCAATTTCTATAAGTGACCTTCTCTTGTTATGGCTATCTTGAAGGGATAATTCAACTCATATTTGAAAAACTTGGACTTGGCAATAACTCGGCAGGCCCAAAAATTTTAACAACTCAAGACTAAGCAAAAACTCAAGGAAAAACTCGGCAATTTATCGAACATTTTAAAATACATAAATTTTTAAAAATATTCTTCAAAAACACACATATTACTAATTTTGTAGAGCATATTGTTGATTTCCATCATATATAAATCAGAATTCTAGTTTAATACATATCATAGGCCAAAAACTGAGTTCAATCTCTAAATAAGTGACAATGCCACTTCCACTAACCATGTCATATGTAGAAGTTGCCTAATTTAAAGAGATTTTTGGCAAGTTGTGCAATAATAACATCTAAGTTAGCACACTCAAGAGTTATATTTCAAATTTTCAAGTCCTCATCACCCCCTCATTGTAATCAATTTTCTTTTTTGACAAGAGATCCTCATAACTAATGGGGATTTGGGAATGGAGATACCAATGGGGTTGAGGGGCAATGCCCCTCATGGGAGTTTGGGGGCAATGCACCTACTGGGGTCAACCAGCAGCAGCCCTTGTGGGGATTTGGGGGCAATGCCTCCAATGGGGTCAAGGGGCAACACCCCCAACAGGGTCAAGTGGCAATGCCCCTTGTGAGGGTTTGGGGGCAACGCCCCCAACGGGGTCAAGGGGTAGCACCCCTCATGGGGTTTGTGATGTCCCCGCTCTAGTCAGTTCTCAGGAACAGTGTGTTAGCCTATTTCTTGGACCGTTGTGGGCTAACTGGATTGGTTAGAGGGTCAGTGGTATTTTCTAGAGGAGTTGGTCGTTCTCATTTTCAGAGTTCAGTGATTGGCTCACTACAGGCCTTGGAAGTTCAGAAGTTGACAGCTTCTAACGGCACAAAATTATATGGAGTTTTGAGAGAGTTATGGATTTTTAAGTGATTTGAGTTAATTATTTAACTTAATGCTTTATTATAAAGTCAAATTGACTTTATACATATTATATCACTTAAATATTTCATAAAAGTGATTTAAAATTAAATCACTTATGCATAGAAGTGGGCGCCCAACTATTTAACTTGCAACTATTGAAAAGTGATTTAAATATGATTTAAAATATTTAAATGATTGCAAGTGGCGTCATTTTCTTGAAATGTGTGCCTTTTGGGATATAAGGCATTTTGGCAATGAGAAACTCTATTATTGATTATTTCGACTTTGCCTTTGGTTTCCTTCTGTGCTATTCTCTGTGATCAGGGTTTTGAGCAAATCTTCCATTGGAGAACAAGATCTCTTCAATGTTGAGCATTTTTGAGACTGTGAGAGATCAATTGAATTAGTGCAACTGTGAGGGCTTCATTTAGAGGTTCTACATGCTACAATCAAAGTTTTATTATTCAGTTTTTACTTGTTTGCAATAAGGAAGGGGGTTTCTTCACCAGAGACGTCATCTTCAACAGATCTCAGCTTTCAGCTTTGTTCCTTTGGTTTCTTCCTTGGCCGTACCATTTGCATTGGGATTTGTGCCTTCCTGGAGGTTTGGCGTGTGAAGCTTGTAGCTAAAACGCCTTCTCTTTGGTTCCTATTTGTGCTTCATTCTTGGCAACTACTCCTATTAGCCCTTTGTATCCTGTTTCAGAGTGGGAGAAGTCATTTCTGGAGGCCAGGCATCCATATTTGCCAGTTTTCACCATTCTTGGCTAGCGAGTTGACTTATCTTTTTAAATAAATAATCTGGAAGCATTCGGGTATGTTTATCATTTGTGATCTATTTGTTTCAGTTAAATAATACCTTTTGCACTTCCATTCTGTAGAAAATAGCTCAATTTTACATTTTATGAGCTTTTATATGATGCGCCCCTTCTCTTCTGTCTACAAACTTTCTTTAAAAAACTAAAAAACACAAGAAGATTTAAGAAAAATACAGGGGTTTGCGTTGTGAGCCAGCAGGGTTCATCACAGGGTTTGAGGGTAGCACCCCTCAAATTAAGGCCTTTGAAACACACAAACCTTCATTGCTAGTCACCATGTTACCACATGCCCTAAGTCACCAAGAACATATGAAAATGAAGTAAAAATCACATTTTTTTTAAATTGCAAGCAAGAAAAAAAAAATATCTAGATTTCGGCGAGTTATTGACCAAAAAAATCGCAATTTTTTTTGTTGACTCGCGAGTTTTTCGTAGAAAAATTACCGCAAGTTTTTGGCAAGTAACTCACCTGGCCATTTGGCTCATGAGTACTCACGAGTTTTGCAAAAACTCTATGAATTTTGCAATAGAGATTCAACTTCCCTCTCAAATCATTTGAAAGCTCTCTTATCTAGAACCTGCTAGCAGCTCAAAAATGATGTTGATAACGAATTGTGACAAGAATCAAAGCAAATCAATTGAGACAACCTTGAACTTATCAAAAGATGGTGAGAGATCATTTTTTTTAATCATTCTAATGAGCAGGTTCAAAATATTCCAAAGGATCTCAATAAGAAGGTTATGGAGGAAAAATTTTACAATATTTGGCCCTCTCCCAAAGTTCATTGTGCTCCCGTACCAAGGTCCAAAATTCCTAAAAGCAAAGAAGCATAAAAGAAATGTGGTGGAGTTTATTCATCACAGTTATACATGCCTTTACAGAATTTTTATTTTTTAATTCAGGAAGGATCTTGATTTATGGTTACCAATAGCCTTTACAAGGTAGGCCATAAAGTCTAATCAAATTATGGAAATCACTTCAACTTTCTTTGTTTGTGTGAGAATCCTCCATCTTTAGGGATGCAAGGTCTTATTAACATTTTGGAACACAAATAGAAAATGCACTTTTCTTGAAACAAAGAGAGAATCAATGGCATGCACAATTATAAGTATGGAGCTAGAACTCAACCAAGGATTGCTAGAAGCTTCGCTGTTGAAATTCTTAAAGGAACATATGCAGAACTTGGACTACAAAGGGTATCACTAGGAAGAGATTATGAAAGAAATCAAATATCATGCAAGATGAACCAGAATGAAGTTGAACAATGAGATTAACTCAAAAGTAGGTGGAGTTAAAGAAAACTAAGGAAGGAATAGAGGACAAAGAGCAGACAAGAAATCAAGTGAGAACAAATCTCAAGCCTTGGATCCATTTGAAGAGCAGGATCAAGGAAAACTAATCTCCAATAAAGATAGATGAGTAAGGTACAAGATAAATGTAATATGGAAGCAAGCAATACAAATATTAATACTTCGAAGGAGCAAATATAAATAAGCCATCGGGAGAGACTATGAATTAACTCAAGAAAAACTTAAGTTGGTAGAAAAACTTCCTGCTGGAGAAAAATTGGAGTAGTTGGGGAGAGTGCATTTTGTAATATCCCACAATGGAATATTTTGATCTTTTCCTGATCTAACTAAATTCAACTGAATGAATTTCACCAATTAATCTCACAAATCAGAAATGAAGTCAGGATCCGATTTTATTGCAATTGTAGTATTGGTGGCAAGCCGCACAATCATGCATATGAAAGCTAATAAATCCTTACGCAGAAACAGAACTTCTGGAACCTATGATTAATGAAACATAACTGCTGTAATGATATATGAAACCTTTATAATTATCAGCAATATCAATATACTGCGGCCCACACCAACACAAATTTATTTATTTCAATATATGTTTGCTAATCGGCCAACTTATGTGGCAATACAGCATTGTAAAGCACAAGATCAGATTTGTAGAGGATCCGCCCTAGTCAGAGCAATGATTATGTCACAACCCTTGCCACTTACAGTCTATAAATATATGTCAATGATATACCCTTACAAAACCAGACTTATGACAAAGATTTCACAATGATTATTGCCAGCAATTTTAAGCAATATCAACCCTTAAAGAGCAGCCGATGGGAATCTAAATCCAAATTGGCCCTATGTGAGTGAGCAACACATCAACAACAACAAGCATAGACCTTAAAATGCTTCCAAGTCAAATATCAATGGTGCTGAGCAAGTCACCTCAATAGAGACTAAAAATTAATCAAATTTGCACAATGGTGATCTCCATGAGAAATCACTCCAAGGAATTGTGAATTTTTGTCCTTCAATTCCAAACCTAAAGGGTTTTCATCCTCAGGATAATTGAACCAAAGATCAATACTCTGATAAGGATTAGAAATCAGAAAATAAAATGGTTGATCAATATGCCTCCTCCTCCTTGCTTGACCAAATAGAGTTTTCCTTCAGAAGACATAACTCTTCAAATTTCCTTCATGACCTTTGATTGATATTTGAGAGGGATTATTTAAAATAAACTTTAATTATAAGAGACCTTATTTTATATTTTAACTTAATTATTATAATTTTAATCCCATTTCCTTGGTGTGAAATTCCCAAAACCCACAAGAAATGTATGATGGGTGTTTTGGGTTCCAACTTGGATTAATTTTGATAAAAAGGGACATTACAATCCGTCCTTCCCAGGATTGCTTATCCTCAAGCAATCATAAACTAGGATGCTCCAAAATTTCTTCTCCACTTGACTAAGTCTTTCTGAGGATACCAAGATCCCAAATCAATCTTGGAAATACTTTGAATCTCTCAAACGATACAATATATTTTCATTTTGTTTAACTACCTCTCTATTGCTAAGTCTTGCTAATGCGGTTTCTTAATAACTTTTCCTTTCTTGTCTTCAAACAGTTTTTCTTGACTATTCATATTGCCCTGCAAAGCTTCCTAAATCATACCGAACTCTGCTAATTGCTTTGTCTCTGCAACTTCTAACTTTCCCAATGGTTGTTCTTTATGAAGAACCACTTCACCACTCAACTTCCACTGCACTACTTTGATATTATTGCAAGTTGCAAAACTTGAACCAAGAGATGTCTTTGCCTCCATTTCAAAAAGCGGGTTATCCCAGTGAACAAGTCTCTCTACATCCATCTGAAAAAGTGGGTTGATTACAACCCAGTGGAAAAATTGAAAATTATTCATATTATTAGAATGGAAATCAATTTCTTGATTAGACCACTCATACTAACCTAATTCTAAACAATTTCATTTTGAATCCATTATTTTTAATTCCCAATCAATATCAGCATTCCCAAATTGCTTATCATTAGTTGTTGATCTAACAATTTCAGCAAACTCAAAACTAGCAATCATAACTATTGAAACATTTTCTTCAACTTGTGGCTCTGATGTGTTTACTTCCTCATACTCCACCATATTTTTTGATTCTTCATCAGATTTCCCTAACTCTTTTTCTAATGTCATTACTTCTTTGCTTTGACACTTGTGGCTTGGCTCCCAAGATTCCTTGCAAAAGAAGCAAAGATTTTCTCTTCTAAGTTTGTTTTGATTGTTATCAATCTTTCTTGCAATAGGAGAAAAAAATTTGTTGATTAGAATGGGATTGGGTTCAAGGCATTGATTGCTCTAGTGTTGTAACCCTTTTGATGACTACTTGGGGTTCTAGTTCTAAATGTTCTTTTTTTCTTCCGCTCCACCATTTTTTTACTAAATATTTGGAAATCCTTGTGAGGTCTAGGCTCAAGTCTTGATCTATTTCTGGTTCTCTTTATATTCATGAAATTTGTAAAAGACATTGTCTTTTGGATCTCTATAGGAAGATTTCTATAATCTACATAATTAGCAATGATATCTTCTTGTATCGAATTTTGAAATCCCACCACAAGAGCATCTTCTTTACAAATGAAAGTGGGACGTAGAGATCTATCAACAAACCGCACAACTGTTCTCTTTGTGTGATTGTTTTAATTATTGTTATTGGCACCTGAAGTGCTGGCCTCACTATTCCACCTTCTGGAAGCATTCATATCATTCTGCAGGGAGCATCAAACCCAACATGTTTATCATTGTATCAATATTTTTTCTTTATCAGCATCCATCTCATATTATTAATAATTCCTAATGAGAACAATCCTTAGTTTTTGTTGGCAACTCTTCTCAAACAATTCATATAACCTCAAAACTCCCCTTCAACGAAATCTGCTCAATCCTATTGGAAGCGGTTAAAATATAGTTGTTTGTGTGTCACAGCTTCCCCAAGGTTACTTTATCTTATACACAAAAAAGCAATAATTATATTATAATATTGTTTCCTGAGGATCGTGACTCACATCCACATGGCAACAAAGGGTTGCGATTAGCATACACACACTACCATGCAAGTTGGAGTCCTTTATACAAGGTTTAGCTTACAAGGAGACAAGAACCTAGAGATCCTAGGAGATGCTCCCCACATGATGCACAATTCACCCTTTGTTGTGCCAAATACAGTGTTTTGTCTTAACTTTATTCCCTTGTCTTATTTAAACACATCAACTCCTTAGTTGTGCTAGAATACTTGTGGTTTTATCTATTACAATTTTAGCAGAACTCAACTTTGACTGGTGACCCCACCATAAACTCAAACAGCAACAAAGAAGACGCAAATCATTATTTAGAAGAAGCAGTCGGTTTATTCCCTTCAAAACCAATTTTTGATTCCTCCACATTAAATTTGTAACCTTATATTGAATTATAAATGTAACTTATGAATACGGTGAATAGGACCCATAAAGGAATATGGGAAGTTGATGTCAAGTTTGGTCTCCTAGATGGTGCATTGGAAATTTTTCAGTAGTCTAACCTCCACAAGGTAGTGTCCTAGCTTTATCAACCCTTCAATTGCACAATGATTATTCAAAGGAAGACCAATCATCATGCTTTATCAAAAATTGTCTCCCTATGTCATTGTTAGGAATAAGTGTTCACATGGGTTAGAATAATATTGTGTGTTAGAGCGAATAAGGTGAAGTGAGTTGTAGTAAGACTAGTAACAACTAACGAAACTATTCTAGGTGAGAAAATAATTATTTAGTAGTTGTTAGTATTGTTTGTGTGTTTGTTTGAGTTGTTAAAAGTTTAAAACAACTCATATATTTAGAGGAGTTGTTCCCTATAATATAGGATCTAAAAATCCTATAAATATGTAATGCCTTAGTGAATGGAAAGGGTAATAGAAACACATATTATTCTATGTGTAATCTTTTGCAAGTTTCTATAAACTCGGCCCAAAATATTAATAGTTATCGCCACCTTTGTTATCTTTTGTCATTCACAAACAAGTTTAAACCATTAGCTATGACAACTCAATATTGGATTCGTCTAGCAATTCAAACCTTTAAATTATTTATTGGATAAATACATAAAGCCTGAAATTCTTCAATCTTCATACAACTTCTAAAATACTCTAACATTCAATACCAAAGGTGAAATGCAATCTGCATTCACTTGTTGGCTTCTCTTTCACAAGTTCGCAAAATCCAACTTTGATACCACTGTAATATCCCACAATGGAATTTTTGATCTTTTCCTAATCTAATTAAATTAAACTCAATGAATTTCACCAATTAATCTCACAAATCAGAAATGAAGTCAGGATTAGATTTGATTGCAAGTGTAGTATTGGTGGCAAGCCACACAATCATGCATATGAAAGCTAATTAATCCTTTTGTGGAGATAGAATTTTTAGAACTTATGATTAATGAAACATAACTGCTGTAATGATATATGAAACCTTTGTAATTATCAGCAATGTCAATATACTGCAGCCCACACCAACAGTAATTTCTTTATTTTGATGAATGTTTGCTAATCAGCCAACTTATGTGATGATACAGCACTGTAAAGAACAAGATCAGATTTGTAGAGGATCTGCCCTAGTTGGAGTAATGATTATGTCATAATCCTTGCCACTTACAGCCTATAAATATATGCCAATGATCTATCCTTACAAAACCAGACTTATAACAAAGATTTCACAATGATTACTGCCAGCAATTTTAAGCAATATCAACCCTTAAAGAACAGCCAATGGGAATCTAAATCCAAATCAATCCTATGTGAGCGATTGACACATCAACAACAACAAGCATAGACCCTAAAATGCTTCCAAGTCAAATATCAATGGTGCTGAGCAAGCCACCTCAATAGAGACTAAAAATTAATCAAATTTGCACAATGGTGATCTCCGTGCGAAGTCACTCCGAGGAATTGTGGGTTTCTGTCCTAAGCTTAATTGAACCAAAGTCCAATGCTCCAACAAGGAGTAGAAATCAAAAAATAGAATGGTTGATCAATATGCCTTCTTCTCCTTGCTTGGACTCTCTTGAATAGAGTTTTCCTCCAAAAGAATAACTCTCCAAATTTGCTTCATGACCTTTGATTGATATTTGAGAGCATTATTTAAAACAAACTTTAATTATAAGAGACCTTATTTTATATTTTAACTTTGCTTGAGGCCCTCTTTATTAGAATTTTAATCACATTCCCTTAGTGCAAAATTCCCAAAACCCATAGAAAAAGTATGATGGGTGTTTTGGGTTTCAACTTGGCTTAATTTTGAAAAATGGGACATTACACCTTCATGCTTCATTGAGAGAAAGGAAGGTACAGCAAAGCAATAACCACACTAAGCAGCAAAGAAGTAGAAATGCATTCAAGTGAAAAATGAATGAAACAAGAAAGGCATCAATCATATTTATTATATATGTTGTACACATACTAAAAAAATTGTATTGAGTCAAATTTCAAGCCAAAAACTAGTCATTTATTGGTCATAAGCCATTCATCAATCCCTATCTCTAGTAGTCATCAATGTGATCATTATATATTCTAGTTAACACATTAACAAAGCCTACAATAGGAGGTTTTCAAGCATAACAATTAAGGTGAATACAACAACTTGGATATAAGGAAAGGCAATGAAGTACCAAGGCAAGGAAGTGATCATCAAGGCGCTTAAAGTGCTTCTTGAAAAAGGAAAAAAAGTACTTTTGGCAATTTCAAGTCGAAAAAAGGTGCATGTGGAGCACACCTTAGAGAAGAATAATGGGTTTCCTCAACAAAAAACAAGTAGAAATGATCTCCCAAGGACCCAAGCGCACCGTTGAGCCTATGGATGTCATTTTTGGGGTGAAAATCACATAAGTGTGCACTTTTAAACGTCGATGACGAATTAGTTCACTTAAGTAATTCAAACAACACTTATTCACTTAAGTAACAAATGTCAATGAAGAATTAGAATGGAAAATTAACACTTGAATGGGTTTGAAAGGACGAGATGACTTAAATGTCAAAGTGAAAACAAGTCAAAAGTGATACTTAACCACTAGGGTGCACACCTAGCACTTGTTAAACATAACAAAAAGTGAAAACGCACACCCAAATTCAATCAAAGGTCAATTTGTCAAAGAGAAATTAGATGAAAAAGTACCCTCGTGTCTCCAAGCATGTCCCGTAGGAGGTCAAATTTCAGAGAGACTAAAACTTCTCTCAAGTCCTCAAGTGTGCCCTTGGGAGGTCAAATGTCAAAGTGTTAATAAGAAATTAGGAGAAAAAGTGCAATAAGACTCCCAAGTGCACCTTTGACGCTTAAGCATCAACATATCAATGAAGAACACCCAAGAGGAGTTGAGTGTCAAAATTGAACATGGAAAAATAAGTAAAACTTGCACCAAGAGGCTCAAAAGCATGCCTTGAGAGAGTCACTAAGTGACAAAGTGAATGTCAAATTATAACAAAAGTGCAAGGACTCGATAGTATGCCCTTGTCATGGAGAAGTCATTTTCACCACAAAACACAAAAGGACACTATTGAAGCAAGTTTCTTAGCATCTTGTTGACCACTTGCAAATAGACTCTCCAAGTTTCATCAAGGATCAACACTTGTTTCCTTTCTTCAACATCTAGAGCAATCATTGTGATAATCTTTTAATTTCCTTCACCCTTCATTCAAGACACTTCAAGATGGGTAGTTGGTCACATTAAAGGTCTTCATCATGGACAAGGTCCAAGGGGTTGGACACTAAATTTCAGAAGTTTCCAAGAAAGTAGTCAAATTCAAGTCACCAAGATTGTTTGGTGAGTCATTAATGGTCATTAGGATTTCATGACTTTTTTAGAAGATCCGCCATGGTCAAATGAAGGAAACTTCATCAGAATCACTACAAGGAGAGAACTATCAAATTGGTTATTTCTAGCCACCACTAGTTTTAGTCATTAATATTCTTGGGAGATAGATATTTCAAGATGATATTTGGGAACATCTATTTATAGACGTTCTATTTCTAGACAAAATTTTAGAAGGTCTCTTTATAAAGATATGTGTTCTAAGCAAAAATCTATTTGAAGATTACTTGATTTAGATATTATTTGTGAACCAAATTACATATTGAGGTTGCTTTGTATGCAAGCAAACTATTCATAGCATAAGAACTTCAATTAGCTTTTTATTTATTTTCCATGCAAAACTTTGTAAACATATATAAATAAGAGCCATTTGCATTTAGATTTGGAATGGTAATTTTTACATCTATTTTTCACTAAGATTACTATCCAAGCTTCTACGTACTCTTATGTATGTGCTTGTAATGTCCCCTACTTGGAGTATGCCTAAATTTGCCTTAAGGGACAATTACACAACATAAAATGATATTCCATAGTAAATTATCTAATAGATATTGAACTTAAGAATAAATGAACTATTAACATTTATGAAATAATGAATAACAACTTAAACTTGAATCCAATCTATAGACACTTTTCCAATAACCAATCATGGTAGGGATTGGAGAGAAACGCATGATAGGGCGCTAAAAAAGTTATTCATCACAATTAAGCCCAAGGGCGTGCTCATACCCCCCTTGGCCCCAAGTGGCAAGAACATCCAACCAAAACAATTCCATCCAACTTAGGGTGGCGTACTTACATTGTGAGAACCTATACACTATTCATCTCAATTAAGCCCAAGGGTGTGCTCATACCCCCTACCCCTAAGTGGTATGTAATGTCCCCTTCTCATCAGTGAGCAGTGCAGTGGCCCATCAACCTATTTCGGATGCCTGTAGGCTCGTCAGAGGTAAAATTAGGGTTTCCAGTTGTTTGGAGGTTTTTGGCATTTTTGGAGGTTTGCATGTTGGAGTTTCGGAATTTGGTTTGTGGATTCTTTCTGGGTTTTCAAAGAGCTTCGCAGTGATATGACATGCAAGTGCATTGGGCAACTTTTAAAAATTTACTATTTTTAGTAAGTTCTATTTTTGGCAATGCTCTGATTGGCAACAGTTCAATGAGCTCTTCTATTTCTAGCGAGGTTGTGAGTATATTTGGTTTTGGCTTCTGAGGTGCATTTTGGAGTAAGGAATTATTTTAAGTCATGAATGTTATATTTTCATATTGCCCCCTTGGCCTAGTGCTATGACTTAAAGATGTTTTAAAATGTGGACTCTTAAGGGTGGACGCCTCATTGAGGAGGATTTTAATATTTTAAATGTTCATTATGTCCCCTTAAGACTTGGACGCCTAGGGATGAGGTGAATTAAGTGTTTTTTAAATTAAAATATTTCAAAGGTGAAATGGGGCGTCCCTTGGAGGGAAATGTTGGAAGCTGAAAGGTCACCTCAAGCTCTATATAAGCAGGCCTTTGCTCATTCATTCATCATCCATTGTCTATCATATTGAATTGCTACCGAAATGTTTTCAAGCTTGTGGCTTTGAGGAATGCATACCTCCTAGCAAGGATTCAATTTCGTGATTGAAAGATAACACCTAGCTCTATATGAGACTGCTTCTCATTCAGAGAATGCAGATTGAGCATCATAGTCGAAGTTTTTGATGATTTTGGTCAATTTACAGGTTGCTGGTTATTGTAGTGTTGAAGGAGATTTTCAATCATAAAACATTGTGTGATTTTATTTAGCTTCTAGGTATTGGCTCATTCCATTTCCTTGCTCTAGGCATCCTTCTTTACAAATTATCAGATTTTATCTTGGAGCATTGAATTTTTTAGAGAGGTCGCCCTTCTCCATGGGTCGTACCTTCTCTCTGGTTTGACATTGGGAATCGTCCCTTTCATTCAATGACTAATTTGCTTTGTTTATCCATTGCTAGTTGGTTTCCTTGCTTCTAGGGAATGTTTGCTTTCAATTTTGGGCGATTTGGGGAAGTTTAAAATTAGTTTTGATCATTTTGGTAGAGTAGGGGCTTGCTGGTCTGAGTTTACACATTGCTGGTTTTTATATCAGACCTGGTTATTCTCTTTTCAAGCTATTTTTCCAGTGTGTTTCCATTCACATTTGTAATTGGTGATATTGTGTGATCATTGTATTGAAATTGGAGCAGATTCTATTGCAAAAATCATTGTATCAGAGATATTGTAATTGTTGGTTTTAGTAGTACTGAATCAGCCTCTTTACTTTCAGCATTTTTTCATTTAGTATTGCTACTCCCGCTGAATAAGTGGTTGAGTATTTCAGTTTTGAATAATTGTAATAATTTCTCCCCACTAAATAAGTGGTAGTGCGGAATTCATGGCTGGTTCACCGCCTACATTTTCATTTCCAGCATTGTAATTCAGTTCAATTTATTGCTAACGATCCCCAACACCATATGCTATCACCTCGCCTTCATTGGATCTTGGTGAACATTCTTGGTGGGGGTTACTTTCCAAGCTAATTATCTTTGGAGCTAACGCTAATCATTGGTGTTTGTGCTAGACTTGTTCTAAAAATTTGGGAAAAAAACTAAGGGGAATATTTCTTGGCAAGAACATCCAACCAAGACAATTCCATCCAACTTAGGGTGGCGTACTTACATTGAGAGAACCTATACTGCCCTTCCCTAACATGTTCCCTTGCCAACCCTACACATGATTGTTTAAAGAAAAGGAAGTAAATTATAATATAAATAAATTCCCTATTTCCTTATTTATCAATTTAGACATAACATATCTCTCCTTATTGCATATTAGTCATTATGAAATTAGCTATATATAAATTTATATGCCTATCAAAATTATACATTAAATGCATATACAATCAAATGCATTCCAAATACTTTCTTAATCAATTTACTGATTTCTTAAAATACCAATTCAAATCTGACCCATTCGAGGCATACCAATCCCTTATAATATTTAATGGTTGCTGCCTTTCTGAGTGCAGATTATTATTTATTTTCTGATCTCCTTTCTGATTGAATGATATTGCATTGTGTCTCATCTTCCATATATACCCGCTTGGAGAGGGGTGACTCACCATAAAGGACATGACTTATCATAAAGAGTCGGCCTCTTTAAACTTTAATTAAATCTGTTTTAACCTTTACTAAAAGGTGCCAACATATGGAGAGTCGGCCATTATAGTAGAAGTCTCAAATAATACATAACATAATCCAGGTCAGCCAGCCGTAACAATGTATTTATTATTAATGTAGGTGCCACCAATTAGTAGGTTGGTCGGCATATTGTAATGTTAATATATTTCATTTTTATTTTATTTTTGGTCGGCCATTTTGTCAATTGCTACTATTGTTATTTATTTTATTTATTTGTATTTCAATGCTTGGTTTGCAATTTGATCATGGCAGGGGCATGACAGTCCGCCCTTCCCAAGATTGTTTGCCCTCAAGCAATCACAATCTAGGATGCTCCTGAAGTTACCCAAATCCTAAATCAACCTTGTAGATTTGTATTGCTCCTTCTTGTGATGTAATTAGCTTTTCTGTTGTGATGCTTTGATGTATTTAGGAATAGAAAATTTTGTAGCTAGTTATGCCCCACGTAATACTGCAATGATGTCCTTGGAGAGTAGTTTTTAGTATACTATAACAAGGTTAATACTATCCTCTAAAGTATATATGGAGGTTGAGATGAAGCCATTCGAGCCAGGTGCAACGGCTGCAACGGCTCTATTCACATAGAGCTGCAGGAGTGTTGCTAGCGGCTCGGCTCAAAAATCTGAAAGGCGGTGCCCAGGGGAAAGCGAAGGCGGTGAGGGATGCAGAGTGGAGTCAGAATCCAGGGAGGTAGCAGGGGAACGCCAGGGTAAGGAAGTGAAGCCGCACGGGGTGCCTCAGCACCAAGTAACAAGGTCAATGCAGAGGCAAAGGTGCACAGGGTGCCTCAGCACCAAGCAACGAGGAAGGGTAATGCAGAGGTAAAGTCAAAGAAACCCATGATCTCTCTGTAGGAAGAGATTGAGAAGGAAGTTTTTCATAATGTTCAAGTTTTTTCGAATTTAGGTTTGATAGGAAGATTCAGGGGATTTTGGCCTAGTTTATGTGATTTACATCATTGGATATCAAAACACTGGGAACCCATTGTAGATGGTTGTATCCAAATCTACCCAGCTGCCAGAGGTTTTTTCATTGTGGTTTTTGAAACTGTGGCTGATAGAAACAAAGTTCTGTGTGATTTCTTCTGAAGCTGGAAGGAGAAATTTGCTCTTTCCTTGAAGCCCTGGCATCCGACTTTTAACCCTGCAACAAAGACTTTTGATAAAGTTCGTCTGTGGGTAAGACTCCCAAACTTGCCTCTTCATTTTTGGTTTGAGTCTTGCTTGGAGGCCATTGGAAACTCTTTAGGAAATTTTTTGATGATTGATGAGGGCTCTTCAAATCTATTGCATTCCACTTATGCTCGGATTTTGGTGGAGATGGAAGTACCAAAGACACTTCCTGAAGAGATTTCAATTAAAACCTCCAAAGGATGTTGGGTACAACCCTTGGACTATGAAGGGGTACCATCCGTTGCAGGAGATGTTTCCAAACTGGCCATACAGTTGCGCACTGTGCAAAACCCAAATGGGCTAAACCAGCTACTTGGTGGCAGGATGCCTCACACAAGCATTATGCTATTGAAAAGTAGGGCGGTAGTGTGGAACAGCAAGCTAAGGTGACTTCGGAGGCCATAGGAAAGTCTATTTTGCCACAGTCAAACAAGGGAACAGGTCCATTGGGGGGAACAGGTATAGATGAGATGCCCAGCATGAAAGATGCTGATGAAGGAAAAGCTTTTAAAGGAAAAGCAGCAGAAACTCATCACGAAGCTAAAACCCCGGAATGTAGGGAGAAATCAGGCTTGTCGAAGAAGGAGAAAGGGGTAAGTAGTGGAGAGGAGGAAGGGCAGAATGTGCAACCAATAGGAGAAGATGCATGGATGCAACATGAAGCATCGGAGGATAGGCAGAACGAGGAGACTGAAATGATAAAAGATGAGTTTGCAGCGAAGGGAAGGGACTGGCAAAAGGAGGGTGCAAGGGTGGAGGATGGATGGCAAGTCGTCAAGGGGAGAAAAGTCAACAAAAGGAAAAGCTTTGCTATGGTCCTCCGGTCTCAGACCAAAGGAAGGCCAAGTGGTGGAGAAAAATTGTAGACTTGTGAAAATTTTCTGCTTCAGAATCATTTGGCTGTAAATGTAACTCTGTGGTGTCTGTTGTTTTGGTGTGGAGCTCTTCTTTTGTTTCTTTTTCTGGTGAGAACCAGGAGAATCTATTGTAATCTTCCTTTTAAATTTAATAAAATAAACCATTATTACCGATCAAAAAAAAATACTATCCTCTAAAGTATGAGGACAATTTATTGTCTTATGTACTACTATTTCCCCATAACTCTCACCAACAAAACCAAGAGTTGGAAATTGGCAAGACCTGTTATTTAAGACAAGTTTTCTTTCATTTCATTACCTCAAGGATCCTAGGCAATGATACAAATTCTTCATTACCCCTTGTTGAAATCTACAATGATAGAAGAAATGTTACATCCTTCATCATGATGGATTATGGGACTGTTGTGAATAACAAGATCCTTTACTACAGGTTGTACCCTCTTTTCCTACACCATCAACTAGGAGTAAGTACAATTTCTCTTAAATAAAGTATATTTTATTTCACCTAATCATTCAAACAAGGTTTGAGGCAAGATTGATTCTAATGAGGATGTAATCTAAAATAGCTTATAGGTGTTTGTAACACTTACCCTAGTCTAAACATTTTTCAACATATATCATCTTGTCATAGACTCATTAATGACATGCTATAACCTTCTAAGTATATATTCCTTAGATAATCCTCAAGTACAAATTATTGGATGTACAAAAGTCTTAGAATCCATAGCAAACAGTTATCACCCACGAACACTTCATAGAATTTGAATTTATGGATTGATACTAACATCCAATTTCCATATCAATGGGAGGTTGTCACTCCTCTTGTGAAGATTTGACATATTCCCATGTTTAACATTGGATGATTTTCATATCTCAGAAAAGTATTGTTTTATTCCACCTAGTTCAAAACAATATCAATTTCTCCCAAAGTTTACGAGGTGAAAATGATCCTGGGATTTGTGGGTTATGGGCTCACAGTGTGACTTAAAATAGACTTATGTAACAAATTTGATTTGTATTAAATTTATCTAAGGCACATGTATGCCTAATATTGATGTCCTTGAATGTAGAGCTACTCTGATCAAGAAGGATGACTTAGGAGAGTAAGACCCTGGGATGAGACGATCTACTCTAGATATCAAATATAGAAGTGAACTTGGCCCATAACAAGCCTACAAGACCAATTTTGTACATTGCAAGGTAGATCCATGCATCATAATTGTTTCAATTGTATGTGGTATGGACTTGCTTTGTACTTTATAATCTTGTTCAAAATGAACAAATTAATCTTCATTAGGACAATTGTGTTCCTCCTTCATGAAGCTTGATGAATATACCCTACAATAGATTTCCCATGTTTCGCTTAAGATCTCTAGAGAGTCCAAATTTGTAGGTTCCTAAAGAATCGAGTTGTCTTCATTACATTCTCTCAATGTTGTTTTGGGCATATCAGAGTTGAATTTGGAATTAGATTTTTAAATTATTTCTAATTCTGACTAGGCATGCTGATGATGTTTCAAATGGGGTGTTATGGATAAAACAATTTTTCTAGATAAATTATTGTAGATTGTTTGGAATATTTTTGTGGACTTAATGTTATTGTTTGGCTTTTAAGAGGTTGACCATCCTAGGTCAAGATGATATCTTAGTGCACTTATATCTTGAAGTTGAAAGTAAGATAATTTTAATCCCTCTTTGTACCTTAGTTATGCCTAAATTTTTGTGACAACTAGTGATGGCAACATGTGGATTTCTATTTAAAAATCAAGTTATATCATTACGTTTATCATTAACTATGTTGAGTTGTTATGATTGATTATTCCTTCCTTGGGAATCTTTTTGATTGTTTGATTTCTCGATGGATAGATGAGTGATGATTTCTTATTAAATGTCAATGAATTGATTTATCCTTTATATCTATTTCTTGAAGAGTCACCACCCTTCACAATAAATGAGTCACCACCCTTCATTATAAAGGAGTCACCACCCTTCATAGTAAATGAATCACCACCCTTCATGGCTGCCTTTTGAGAATAATACTTTACTTCCAAGTTGATTGATAGATGTATTTCCTATTGATGGTTTCTTCACAAGGAAATGATTCCCCTTTTATATCTTATTGTTGAGGGAGTCATAGTCTTTCACATTTGAAGGGTCCCAACTTTTCACATTTAAAAAGTCACAACCTTCCATTTGAAGAGACAACCTTTCATATTTGAAGGGTCACAACCTTTCACATTAGGAGTCACATCCTTTCTCACATCATCACTATTCTTGAGAAACTAATTTAATTTACTTGTAAAATCACTAAGGTTCTATTCTCAATTGAATTCTTCAATGATGTTATGGTGTCTTTCTCAAATGAAATGCTCTCCCTTTTTATATCTCAAGTTTGACGGAGTCACACCTTTTCACTTCAATAGTTACAACTCTTCATTGTTGCGTTTGGAGACTAATAATAATTTTATTTTAAATAAGTTAATTTGTTAGTGCTGTTGAAGACACATTAGGCATGAAGCAAACACATAGATATACATAAGACATGAAGCATACACATAAATACACGTAATACACAAAGCATTCACATAGATACATGTAAGACACACAGCATACACATAAATACACATACGACACTAAGTATACATATAAATATACTATTGGAAATGTGTCTCAACTTATTGGCTGGTTATTGGCAGCATTGTGTACATTTCTCCCTTTGATCGGTAGTATTGTGTTCCATCGACAAGACCTTGTTCTCTGTCCCAATGATGGTCCGATGAGTCTTCATGTATTCACTTAGTTCTTCATCGCCAAGACATTGCTTGGTCGGTAGGACTCCAAAGGTTGTCCCCGCAATGACCCGATGGTTTGGTGTTGGCGGCTTGTTCTATCGGCATGACTTGGCTCTATCGACGGGACCCTAACGATAGTCCCAATGACAGACCACTCGCGATGTTGCAAAGAATTGAAACTTCGAAACTACATGTTGCGTGTTGTGAAGTTCGTGAAATCTCCGATAGTCTGACTTCATTGGTGAGATGTGGCTACTTCAGCAAGACTTTAAAGTTTGTCTCCCCAATGGACTGATGACTCTCATCGGTGGGACTCATGGACTTCGGCAGGACCCTCAACCTTGTCTCATCAATGAGCCAATAGACATGAAGCTACAAAGTATACATCGGTGGGACTTGCTTACATCGGTGGGAAACGATATGAAGTCTCCCCGATATGGCAATAAGATTGGTCGACAGTGTACCGTGAGAAGCACATATCGATGTGACGATGAGTGATCGGTGAGACACGGTCTCTTGTCTCACCGATACTCCAATGACCGTTTGGCTTGGCGGGTGTTACACTTGTCGGGGTGACTCAAATAGATCGGTAGGAGGTTGATGTTGTCTCACCAATGGCCCAATATGGTAAATGTTGATTGACGATTTGTCTACTATAACGAATGGGAACCGAATTGGTATGTTTCCTGCATGGGTCTAGTGATGTAGATCAATTGGGGAATCATCTCAGAAGGAAAATGCTATAATGTGTAATGCATTGTAATAGTGTTTGGGAGTTGAGTTGTGAGTCTAATGAGAGAGAACGAGTTTGATCAGGAATTGTAATGTTGCCTGTATTGAGAGTGTGAATAGACATATGAGAGCAACAAACTGTAACTCTGTATGTGGACTTTGTTCACTGTAATACAAAGTGTTTTTGCTTGGTGTGGTGGGTTTTTCTCCCAAAAGGGTTTTCCCACGTTAAATCTGGTGTCCATTATGTGGTTGTGTTAAATTTGTTCTGTTATGTTATTCTGCTAATGTGCATCTTTAATGAACTGTAATTCAAAATTGAACCATATGTTTGCATTCTCTTCTTAGAATTAGCATTAGGAAAGTGATTCCGCACCTCTGCTTTCCTTACATATACGTAAGACACGAAGCATACATATAAAACGCACGCACATATAGAAATAGGAGAGCTGAATAGTTCATCCTAATCGAATGGTGGTTAAATTCAGTTTGTTCATTGTGCTCCATGAACACCCTCAATTCATTTCCCATTTGTTTACTCATTGTATTGTCTGGAGTAGAGTTGTTGCTTGTTGCAAGTTTCCTCTTTTCTCTCTCCAATGCCCTTTGAGTTCTTCAGCTTGCTTGCATATTCTTTTCATCTTGATCCTCAAGTTGGCATGATCAAGGCTCTAATACCAATTGTAATGCCCCCTACTTGGAGTATGCTTGAATTTTCCTTAAGGGACAATTACACAACATAAACTTGGAGTATGCTTGAATTTTCCTTAAGGGGCAATTACACAACATAAAATAATATTCCATAGTAAATTATCTAATAGATATTGAACTTAAGAATAAATGAACTATTAACATTTATGAAATAATGAATAACAACTTAAACTTGAATCCAATTTATAGACTCTTTTCCAATAACCAATCATGGTAGGGATTGGAGAGAAACGCATGATAGGGTGCTAGAAAAGTTATTCATCACAATTAAGCCCAAGGGCGTGCTCATACCCCCCTTGGCCCCAAGTGGCAGTAGCATCCAACCAAGACAATTCCATCCAACTTAGAGTGGCGTACTTACATTGTGAGAACCTATACACTATTCATCTCAATTAGGCCCAAGGGCGTGCTCATACTCCCCTAGCCCCAAGTGGCAGGAACATCCAACCAAGACAATCCCATCCAACTTGGGGTGGCGTACTTACATTGAGAGAACCTATACCGCCCTTCCCTAACATGTTCCCTTGCCAACCCTACACATGATTGTTTAAAGAAAAGGATGTAGATTATAATATAAATAAATTCCCTATTTCCTTCTTTACCAATTTAGACATAACATATCTCTCCTTATTGCATATTAGTCATTATGAAATTAGCTATATATAAATTTATATGCCTATCAAAATTATACATTAAATGCATATACAATCAAATGCATTCCAAATACTTTCTTAATCCATTTACTGATTTCTTAAAATGCCAATTCAGATCTGACCCATTCGAAGCATACCAATCCCTTATTATATTTAATGGCTGCCGCCTTTCTGAGTGCAGATTATTATTTATTTTCTGATCTCCTTTCTGATTGAATGATATTACATTGTGTCTCATATTCCATATATACCTGCTTGGAGAGGGGCGACTCACCATAAAGGACATGACTTATCATAAAGAGTCAGCCTCTTTAAACTTTAATTAAATCTGTTTTAACCTTTACTAAAAGGTGCCAACATATGGAGAGTCGGCCATTATAGTAGAAGCGCCTCAAATAATACATAACATAATCCAGGTCGACCAGCCATAACAATGTATTTATTATTAATGTAGGTGCCACCAATTAGCAGGTTGGCCAGCATATTGTAATATTAATATATTTCATTTTTATTTTATTTTTGGTCGGCCCTGCTGTTAATTGCTACTATTGTTATTTATTTTATTTCTTTGTATTTCAACGCTTGGTTTGCAATTTGATCGTGGTGGGGGCATGATGGTGCTTTGGAAGTAAACCAAATTGCTTTTATTGAAAGTGGCACGCTTTGTATTATAGTTTTCATCAAAGAAGTAATTGTAGCTTTGTATGCAATTCTCTCCTTTAGATTTGCTTTAACGTTGTGTGTATAATCCAATCATAAGTTTTGTGTTTTACTCACGCTTTCCAATATCTACTTCTAGCTAGAAATACAAGTATTTGTTAGCTACTGCAAGTGCTACTTTCAAAAAACAATATAAAAATATTTTTGAACAGAAGTGTTGATAAGCCTTGTATCATTACCTGAGAACAAAAGGACAAGTAATTTCTTCAGTTTCTTCACAATTTGTGTTCAAAACCTCAAGATTTAATTTGTAAATATTTTTAAAAAGCTAGAGGTCATTTCCTTAGGTTCCAGGGTTTAGTTTTTATTTCTGTTACAAGGGAACTTCTCCCTCTAATTCAAAGAAAGGTTTATCCTTACAAGCAGTTACATTTTGTGTTATATCAAAAGGTACGAATTAA